>JAODPA010115454.1:0-18886 GCA_025585075.1 Nepenthes mirabilis
TAACAAAATTAAAATTAAAAACTCAATTATAAAACCGATTACTGAATTCTATATTAAAATGGAAGAATTCGGTTTGTCTTCAGGCACTAATTGAAAGGCCGTCTCATAGTAAATGTCGAGTACACAAGCCAGCCATAATAGCAGAAGCTTCTCTACAATATCTCATGAGATAGAGAAATTCAAACTGAATTCGAAATTCAAGGGAAATCAGAACGCTTTGGCACATTGCTCCGGCGACCTGAGCAGCGTTTGATCGGATTTCCATCATATCTACACCAGAAACAAACAGAAGCATCGTGAGCTCGGAGATTGGACAGGCAAGATCGAATTGCATCTTCGGTGTCATGCTCAAGAAGACATAGCGATTATCAGGCAGCATTCACTATCGGCTCCACTCGTAGTCCACCCTGGATCTTGCATTTGCGTTATTTATGAGACCAGAATCCTCCGGCTTTACCGAGTTTGCGAAAGTGTGCCAACCCAAGAGGTATGGCAAGACAAACTGCAGGAAAGAGTATAAGAATAAGGTGTCGATAGCAAGGTGATAGGAGCTCATAACTCATGCATATATGCTACAAAGACTATCGTGCAATTTACAAGCAAAGTGATCTACTAAGAAAAGGCTGGTGGAGGGAGGAGGAATTTTTTGGGAAGAAAAATTGCAGAAAAGGGAGAATTTAATTTAAAGAGGGAAGCATTGATATAAACGGTAGAGCTATCACCGTACGACATCGAAATTATATGATAGTCTTCGAGCTTTTATTTTTTTTTAAAAAAAAAAAGGGCTATTTTAGTACACTGACCCCCATGTCGTGGGGGTTCATGTTTCATAACTTAAACCTGTGACCCAAATCAGGTATAATGAAAGAAATCTCTTAAAAGTTGAATCCAAATTGCAGCACTGATCTTTCCCAAGGGCACTTTTTCCCCCTTACATATTTGCCAAGACTCACCCTCGTTCTTCATAAATTATTATAGACAAAATTTCAAAAATGTAGTTATTTGGAAACTTTTTTAACGTTACTTCTAAAAAATTGTTCATTTAAACCTTCAATTTATACAGCTTTGATACAATAAATGCTTAAAAGATGATTCCATGGTACTTCAAAAGTCAAAACTAGAATATAATTTGTGGATAGGATATTTCTTCAGGGACAGATAAATATTATTATAGTCACAGCCTGGGTCACCAACCCTATGCAGTAATGCATCCTCAGTAAAAATATTTTCATTGGATTGTCTATTTAAAATGTCTAAACTAAACCGTCTATACCACTGTTCTAAATTTAAAAATCAAAATTAACATAATAGCACTATAGAAACTCTTCTAGAAATTCTAGACACCCAAATCTAAATTTCTAGAAATTCTCGAATTCTAGCATCCAAGAACAAAAATTCTAGAAGCTTTAAAGAGCATTGAGCTGGCATGGCAACAGTGGTGGCCGCCGCAAACCCTATGGGTTGGAGGAAGAGTAGAGAAGCAGTGGCAATAAGAGAAAGGGGCTCTCGCACAGAGAAAAGGGGCAGAAGAGATCAAAGAAAATAGGTTCCACGCCCTTTTTTAAAGGTCTAAACTGGGGCACTCCCTTCACTAGTCTAAAATTTAGATAGTCAACTTTAACTATGGATGGTCTAATGTAGTATATTTTTTGGTCTAGGGTTATAAATTTAGATTCAGACACTCCTCTAAAAGAGTCAATGGAAGTGCTCTAGTGGCATTGCTCTTCTCTGAACACGACAGTTCAGACAAGGTGTGGGGACAGTGAACTTTTTGAGCAGTTAATTGATTCTTTAGAGCATCTCAATAAGCATGTCAATGAGCAGGAACATCTATATTATCCAACCCCAACCACCAAGAAACCTATGTATACCATTGCAGTTTAGGCATTGCAGTCTAGATAAATAGAAAAGAAAACAAGCATTTCTTTGCAAGCAACAAAACTAGATGCAATGGCACCGCTAACTTACATTGAATGCCACAACAAGGACAGCAAACTCGGCTTTCGTTATGGGTATATAAATGCTCTCATCCAGATTTAGAAGCTTGTTCTGAACACCTTCAATGAAGAGACAGAATAGGAGAGTATGTTGATCAGACCAAAGTTCAACTTTTGCATTAGCAAGAAAATAAAATCCAAATATTAAGGCACACTGATTTCTCTTGAAAGTTTCATTTTTTATGGGAAACTTTTGGTCACCAAACGAATACAATCACCTTATAACAGGAGAAATAACACATGAAGTACCAGCTAAAACAATTCCTTTTCAAGCTCACTTCACGATCATTTGCTCCAATTTTATTTCTTTTTTGTTTAATACAGACAGTGCAAAACAAAAGAAAGAAAAAAACACACACAGATATATCTATTTCACCAAAAAGTCATGAATCATTGAAGCAATATGGTAGCATTGGATTTATGACAAGAATGGCAATGGATACTTTTTTTTGATAGTGAAAAATCTAGCATTCAGGGGGACTAAATCCATCTAGATAGTGGGGAAGAAGCCCCAGCCAATCAAGCATATAGACAGACAAATGAAAACAATTTAGCTCATCAGTACAGCTAATTGATTCATAAGGTGAAATAAGTTAACCCAAGCTAATGGAAAATCATAACCTACCTTGCCTTTTGTGTTACATTTAGGCCCCTAGGACAAATAGATGCATCGCAAGTTCCATACAAATTAGTTCTCAACACAATTTTTTTTTCCAAATCCATTAAAATTTAATGTACTGATTCATGAATACCTACTAAGGTATTATAGAATCTTATGAATCACAAGTGACACACTTTCTATATCTCCTCTGTTCATAAGGTGAACAGCATAGCTTACTGTAGCATTGGATTCATGACAATAATGGGAATAGATATTTTTTTTATAACGAAAAAACTTCTCTTCCCCCACAGTTGTCCAACACAAGGATTAGAAACGAGCTTTGTATTCATGATACTTCTTGCAAGACCCATAGATCTGATAACACCGAGCTGCACGTGGAATAATTCGAGCTTGTGACCACGAACCTAACTGTGTAAATTATATTCATCAACCTCCTTTTCACTCACTTCGCTTTCATTTCAATTTCCTTGTAACTAATTTGCCAAACATAGGGTACCCAAGAAACCGAAAGGACATGCAAGATAGAACTACTTAACCACCTGGTCAAACAAGCTAAAATATGGAAGACATTTGGGCGCTCAACTAGAAGATGAAAACATTTAAATGAGAAAGAGTGAGAGGCAAAGAGATCTACTGATCCTAGATTTACCAATATGGATAAAAAAACACACCAAATTGTTGTTTCAATGATTAATGACTGCAAAATCTCAAAAATTCTTAATCTGCATCCTAAGACCACCTAGCACCAATATAGATGTGATTGAAACTCTGGCTCAGCAAATTTCAAATTGTTATTCCACTGAGCGTTATACAATAATGACCCTGACGAAGCTTGGAGTCTCCCCGGCCATCCTTGTCAAATTCTGAATCGGAAATTATAACCAACATGTAACTATAGCATAACAACCTTCTCAGGAAAAATGCACTTAGGTTACAACAAATCCAGAGCCATCTTGAGATGTTGCATGCCCTCCTACTGAAGACTGATTCAAGGTCTAGCTTATATGTCTTTCTTTAAAACTTGATGGTCTAAAGGGTCTCAGTAAAATGACTTGCTATTTCTGCTTAGTCATACCGTTATCATAGCCAAAAGCCATCAGAGAAGTTCCATGTCAGCAAAGTGAAATTATGTTTAGTATTTCACCAATATAACACACTTCTTATTTCTCAACCTGTTATACACCAAAATGTCATCACGTTGCTTCATCTCCAATATGGGCTAGCATTCACTGTTGACAAATTTTTTCTGATTTGGATGGATTAGTTCAAAAAAATAACTGCAGCAAAGATAAATTCTTACAGAGAAACAATTCACCTGCTCACTTAACAACAAGAGTTCTTTTATTACTAATGTATCATTTTAGTAACTAATCACATTTCATAATACTTTTTATGACAAAGGATCTAGGATTAGTGAGCCCTCTCGCAAAACCATGGATTAAGACCACGTTACAGCTTACATATGACAAGAATCAAACTCATTACCAATGACCCAATCCCTCCCACCCCAACTTGTGACCATGGTTTAAGAACTCAATTAAGTGAATGAAGGGTTAAAGACATAGTTGAACCATGATCCCAACTCATGGAAGGGTGCAATGCACAATCATATCTTATTGCATATGGCACAAAGTAATGCAAAATAATTGCCAAAGGATTAACAGAGAGAATTACTTAGGTTGAAAAAGTGGCCAGAACCATCTGGCAGGGGCTCTACCTTTAACACCTTCCGCACCTTACCTTCATCACTGCAGAATAGAATAATTCAATAGAAAGTATCTACGTTAATAATAATAAACTATACTGATTCATACAATTGAAGATCTTTAGAAGGAATAATGGTTAAGAACTTAATGTACACTGTCAATATTGAAAATAATGGCAAGACCAGTAGATGCAGGTCCAACAACTAAGTTGATACCATTCCCATCTCCCAATCCCACGAACAAGAGAAAGAGATGGATGCTCTAAAAATGCTAAATGCATGGAAGGTTATGATCCATGACTAGACGTTTTCACAATAGAGCAAGGAAGCAGGGAGTCGTTGAAGGAACAAGAGAGGAGATGGGCGTCAAGAAAAAAAATCAGAAACAAAACCAATTGGAAGAAAACAGTGACACTGGGAATTTAAGAATGGTGTTGAAGAAAAAGATGTTAACAGTGATGATCCTGTTTGTTCAATATGACAGAGAAAATAAGGTCACCTTGCCAATTGCCCCTAAGTATCACCATCAACAGAACTGGGTAGCCAATTTAGCAACTATGAACCTATAACCAAAAAAGTATATACTATGGTATAGAAAAAGTACCAACCTACACTCTAAATCTTTACCCAGGTGATAAATATAGAATAATCAAACATTGGCAAATCAAGAACACTATAATCTCCGAATATTTGGTCCGAATTAGAGATATGTTTCCCTTTTTTTTTTTTTTCTGGAGAAGAAAATTTTTATTTTGACTGACAAACTACATGGGAAAACAGATCTGCATCAAGTCGATTGATAAACAATGTGGTTGCCATTAGCCACAAAGATAGGATGCCCAACAAACAAGAGCAATATATCAAAGCATATTCACTTCAGAAAGCTCTGAAATAATTTCAACACATGTGGGTTTGGACTACCAATGTTGGTGGGCTGCAGAAGAACAAAATTTTCTCAGTATATATCAATAAAGAAAGTATTGTACATAGGAAGAGCTAAAACACCTCTTAGAAAAGAAGCCTATGACTACTAGAATATAACCAATGATTTTCCTATGTTGACGAAGCTAAGAATACCATATTCTACTGCTATCAAAGAACTCAATGGATATGCAAAAATGAATGACATGACAAAGGAAATTATCTTTTCCCTTTGATTGTTGGATACTTAAGTGTTCATTTTGAACAATAAAACAATAGAAAAGCATGTTTTCTTTTATTTCTGTTTTTTTTTCCGTGAGGTGGCGGGGAGAAAATTGATAGTTCTATACCTGAAGTGAAGCTGAATTGATATTACCCCACTTTGACACATGAAATTCAGTAATATAAGACAGAAATATATTATCCATTGAGAGTTCTCATTCATTAAATAAGAAAAATATTCCATAATTGCATGCTAATTACAATCCATCAAATCCCCTAATTACATCCTAATTACACCCCTACATAATATCAAAGCATATTACACGTAATCATCTGTTAATATGGAAAGTAAATATTTACATGCTAATACGACTGACATCCCTCTCAAATTGATATTGGTTAATCAAGAAATATCAATTTGTCAATCATAAACTAATATTGTCATGGTAGAGCCTTCATAACACAGGTTGTTTTAAGGTTGGTGGAGATGTGTGGAAGAGTAATCTCATGATGAACAAATGCTTTACGAATTGAGTGACAATCAACTTCAATATATTTTATACACTCATGAAAGACTGGATACTCGCCTAACAAAACCCTAAGACACATAATCTTGGAGCAAGTTGAGAACATAGCACAATACTCAAACTTGGTAGAGGATTTTGAGGGCCAGTCTTGCTTCTTACTCTTCCAAGAAATAAGCGTATTTTCAAGTAATATGCACCGATTAGTAATTGAACGATGAGTATTTGTACATCCAGCCTAATCAATGTCAAAGTAGCCCATCAACTATAAAGTGGATCACGTCGGAAATTAACCTACGACCAAAGGTACCCTTCAAATATCAAACTATAAGGCACACTTTATCCAAGTTTAAGTGTCGAGGTGCCTGCATATACTAACCTGTTGAACTACAAAAGAGATATATGCCTTGGAGATCATTAAATAATTCAAACTACCAACTAACTACCTATATAAAGATAGATCAGATAATAATTCTCCCCATTCCCGTCAAAATTTTAAATTGACTTCCATAAGTGTAAGAAACAAGTTCCCTAACTGAAGACTAGCCAAAGTAATATTTTCTTGTGCATGCTTGTGTTGATGTAAAAGTGTTCGTGTAGGAGTTGAAAGCACATCAAGACCAAGAAAATACAACACCAATTCAATATCATTCACATGAAAAGTCTTGAGCTATTGTTGTAGCTGTGCAATTAATTGAGGATCGAATCCAATTATGACAATATCGTCAATATAAGCAAGAAGCATAACAATCCCAATAGTCATCTTTCTAAAACATATAGAGAAATCATACTAGCTTTAAATAAATAAAAAATCAAGAAGAGTAGTATATAATTTCTCAAACCAAGCATGCGATGCCTATTTTGACACATACAAATATCGCTTCAACCGACAAACCTTCAAGGTGAGACAAATGATCATCCCAAGGAGAGTCATATAGATTTCTTCCTTGAGATCCCAGTATAGAAAATTATTTTTTACATCCACTCGTTAAATAAACCAATCTTTCAAAGCAACAATAGCAATAACAGTTCTCAAAGTAGTCATTTTCGCTATAGGTGTAAACGTCTCATCGTAATCAAATCCATATTCTTGCCAATTTCCAAGAGCCGCCAACGCACCTTATAACTATTGTTAGTCCCATCAAACCGTAGTTTGATATTATATACCTATTTACATCCAATAAACTTGACTATAGCAGGACATGGTACAATAGCCCAGGTATGATTTTCCTAAAGAGACTAAAGCTCTATTTGCATGGCTTACTGCCAACATACTTGAGTAGATGCTTGAGTAGGATGAAGCTATAGAAATTGTACCCAGAGTTGCCTAAAGAGCTTTATGAGAGAAACCATACCTATCGTGGGGTCGAGTGATCCAAGTTGACTATCAAAATTCAAGTGCAACAAAATCAAGCGGTAGGTCAGTGTCAAGTAGAGGCTGTAGATAACGTCCCTCACATACAAGCCCTGACTAAAATCGTTTAATAGTACAAAACATATTATGAAAAGTAGAAGGACTAACCAGAGTGCAGTCATGTATGATACGGGTTTGGAATAAATATTGGTTTTCAAAGAAGACTATACAACAAGCAATACAGTGTTTGTTGGCATCCACATTATAACACACAAACCCTTTATCAAAAATACTATATCCCAAAAATGCACACCTAATAGCCTGGGCATCAATCTTGTGATGTTCATTTGGGGGCAACTGAACAAAAAATCCACACAACCAAATGTATAAAGCGAGTGATATTCAGAAGTAATGCCAGGCAAACAAGAATAAGGAGAGTCGTTACAAAATTTGTGAGGGAAAGCAATTAATCAAATAAATAGTTTTAGATAAAGCTTCTATCGAAAATTTAGTATGCACAGAAGATTCAATCAATAAGGTACGAACAATGTCCAAAGATGACAATTATTTCGTTCGGCTATCCCATCAATAATGACAGGAACGCTGTAAAATAATACCCTTTGTATTAGATAAGTTTGGAAGTTATGCAACATATACTCCCCTCTAGAATCAGATTGTAAGATCTTAATACATGTGAAAAATTCTGCTTCGACAAAAACAACAAAAGCTTGAAAAACAGAAACACTTGGCTTTCAAGCGAAGAAAGAATACCCAAATAAAGCAATTGTAGTCATCAATGAACTAACAAAATACTTGTACAAAGTATGCGAGGTGACTTAACTCATACACCATACAACGGTATGAACAATTTCAAAACTTGTAGACACACAGCCACCGTGTAAAGGAAATGGTAAAACTTTGCTCCTACCAAATTTACAAGAAACACAATGAGATGACATATTGAGAGAGGACAATGAAGTTTTATTACCTAAGCAACCATGTTTCATCAAATGAGTCAAAATGATAGAATTAGGGTGGCCTAATTTCTTATGCCATGCAAAACTATCATTAATAACAATGATAGAGGCCAAAGAAATAATACTAGAGTAGACAACTAAAGAGGAAATAAATGCCCCACTTTAGGCCCCTTCAAGATCAACATTTCCGACACTTGATCCTACAAAAGACATCCATTACAATCAAAATGAACTACACAATTATTATCGACTAATTATCCAATAGATATTAATTTGGTAGACAAACCTAGAGAAACAAATACATTATTATTTTCAATTGCAATAATTGGAATAGAACTATCATTGACAACTTGAATATGTTGTTCACCATCATATTTATGAATGTCATTTAAAGCTTTTATGCGTCCAATTATATGATTCAATGCAGCAGAATTCATAAACCAATGGAAATTGAGAGTTTTTCGCTTAACTTGTATGCCCAAATTAGAGAAAGAGCTAACACAATCATCAATTGTACCATATCGGGTATGAGAGGAGGTGAATGAGTGCATATAGAGAACTGGCTAGTGGTAGAGAGCATAAGATCAGTAGTTGAAATGGGTCGAACAGAAGTGTGAAATCCTTGAGCTAGTCAAGTTTGAAATCCTATACGACAATTCTTAATAATATGCCCCTCCTTTTTGCAATAATTATAAAACTTATTATTACTATTCTTTGCAATATGTCCAACCTCCTTATGACCATGAGACTTGAATTTCCCATTTCTCTAAGTGGCGCATGCCACATTAACCATTCCAGAAGTTGTTGTCTTGTGCCATACTAAGCTGAGTGGCTAGGCGTTGTTTCTCTGAAAGAAATTTGCCTAAGCATACATCCATGGATGAGATAAAATAGCAATTCAACAATCCAGCCCAAATATCTCAAATTCAGGGCATTGTTTCATCATAGACTAATCCCGAAAACTTTCAACATGAACTTCATGTAAAGCCACAAGTGCTACTTTTGAAACCTTGGAATAAACTATCCCGGTGTATTCGCTCTATAAATTCAAAAATCCAAAATAGAGATATTTCATTGTTTGTAGCCTGCGACTTCTAATTCTAATTCAAATTTTCAAGTATTATATTCTTGATTATAGATTCGAAGAAAATAGTCCCACATATCCTTAGCAGTAGTGAAAGATTAGAGGTTATTCACCATATGATTTTCAATAGAACAACAACCATGACACAGTGCAAGCATCATTGCTCTCCCATTGATCAAGCTGTTTTGTCTCAATGGGAACTTTAGATAATCCAACTAAATGACTTCAAAGTTCCTTTTTCTTTTATAAATATTTTAAATTGAAACTCTTATGTGAAGTTTTTTTACAATTAAAACAAATAATAGAATTTTCTCTTGATATTATAGAAAAAATCCAAAAAAATGTTAATGAGGGAAAGCAGAACCTTACCTGCAAAAATACTTTACCCGACCAAATAAATACTTAACCCCCCGTGACACTCCTTCCACCCACGTGGCAAATACCCAAATTCTTGCAAAAATACTTTAGCTGCACAAATAAATACTTAACCCCACGTGACACTCCTTCCACCGACGTGGCAAACACCCAAATTCAGGAAGAAGAGAGATGTTAGGATATAAAAGCCCAAATGCCCTAGAAATGTCGTGATCCTTCTTCTCATACTTGATTTCCAGCAGCAAAGAACACCCAAGTCAAAGATGATGTCATACTTAATTGAAGAAGAGAGAGCACACCCACCCACAATCAAGAAGAGCTAAGTTGCGTTTCTTCTCCTCCTCTATGCTTGAATCCTAGATCTAAAGAAAAGAACAGCAGAGTCAAAGATGAAGCCACAAATACACAAAGAGATAAATCAAACTCAAACAGTCAAAATTGGCCCTAGGGTTCGATGAAATCGAAGCTTGAGACTAGAGTCATACACCAAATCAAAATCAAAAGGACCTCCCAGCTTAATCGAGATATCAATTTTGAAAATGCAATAACCACGCCAAATTGAAGCCAATGTGACCGAGATAGAGCAAGAATTAAGCGCCAAGATAACTCCATGAACAAGACTGGAATCTGATAACTACGAAGGAAATCAAAAAACAAAGCCTTCTCAGGTTGAAGATTCACAAGTAACTGAGAAGATTGATTTCGAGTTCAATGTCTATGATACCATGATAAAAAAATGTGTCTTGGTTCGAATGCCTTCCTTAAAGGGTTCTCCTTCATTAAATAAGAAAAACATTCCTTAATTACTTGCTAAGTACAATCCATCAAATTCCCTAATTATAGCCTTAATTACACCCTTAGATAAAATCTTTCTTAATCATAGATAATCAACATTTGCTAATATGGAAACTAAATATTATGTACAAGTTAATGCGACTGACAATAAGGATCTAGAAGTCCCCATCCAAGAATCAATCCAGCAATTAGTGGAACTCCACAGCCCGAGGACCTCTTCTATTTATCTGCCTATGGCTAGATATGCAGATAAATTAGTGGAGACCGAATAAAACTAAAGCTACATGACATGCTAAAAAATTGTCATGCAAGAGAGCAATATGGTCGTTGAATGCTAGTTTAATACCAAGCCAAAAGTATGAATGAAGTGTTAACAAGACATTTTTAGTATGTCAAATCATAAAAGTATGGTCTATTTGGAATTTGCAAACATTTGCAACTTAACCTAAAAAGAATTGAAATTTGCAGAGCAGGGGGATGTACAAATGACCAGCTAGAACCACATAACTAACTCAACCGCTTTGGGCCAGGCAGGTTCAGATCTTTTAGGCTTGGCTCAGTTCTTGGGTCAAAAGTTTTGAACTCGACATCTCGGATCAGGTATTGGTTCTAGGATGTTTTGGACTAGACTACATATGTAGAAAAACAATATAATAGAATAAATATTATATTCTCACATATAAAGACCAGACATGTGCCTTGCATACTTAATCATTAAAACCCTGCCACAGACATGTATAGGGAAATATGGAACATGTTTTTTTGCTTTTAGAATATATTGTCTGTTGATTTCTAGTAGTTTTCATTATTAATACTAGCTACTTGCAATGGAATTTTGCAATATATATTTAGTCATTCTCTATAATGTATAATGGATAATGTACGGGACATTTTCCTTGAGGCCATTTGATGCTGGGGAAGGAGAAATACGGAAGTGAAGAAAAGAAGGGGGAAGGAGAGAAGCAAAAAAAAACAGAGAAAAAGAAAATTAGAGATTATAATATCAAGATGAAAAACAGAATCTCTCATTAATAATTTAATTCACCAATGACTAATCAAATAATAAAATTAGAGTCCCTCCATACCTACTCCTAAGTTAATTAGGAATCAAACATGATTTCATAATTAATCATANAATTTAATTCACCAATGACTAATCAAATAATAAAATTAGAGTCCCTCCATACCTACTCCTAAGTTAATTAGGAATCAAACATGATTTCATAATTAATCATATTTAAAATAAGAAAATAATAATAATAAAAATTTAACATTCTATAAGAATCTTGGAAACTACCAAAATTATAAAATATCAAAAATCTCTGAGGTATGACAAATCAAATCAAATGAACAATCAAATCTCCATAAACCTCCAAGACACCTGGATCACCACTTTTACTATAGCCAACTAAATTCACATATTGCAGCAACTATGTTTCTGATACTCTTGATAACAATTAAGCAACATGGTTGAATGAATTGACCAACGTAGTTGAGTGTTTACATTGATTGAACCCAAAGAACAAGCCAACCACCTAGCTGACGTGGGAATGGGTCAGTATGGCTCTTCAGTTCTGGGACTAAATTACAAGACACGGGATGATTGGGTCAGTTCTAGGTATTACTTAACCCCTGCCTCATTCACACATCTACCGCAAAGAGAGCAGATATCTCACTTCAATCCCCCAGCAGCAACAGTTGATCAATCAAATCTATTATATATAGCATATTTTACATAAAGTTTTAGTGAGTAGTAAAATTTTAAAATTGTAGCACCTTTTTCCTTTGTTTGGATCATGAAAAAATTCACATGACTCCCTGGGACCAAGGCTGACCAAACTTCCGATTTCAGGCACCGAAAGAGAAAAAACCTGCAAGTGCACAGCATCAAAATCAATTTCTGCACACAATGGATACATCGGGTTTCATCGACCTCTTAAAAAAAGCAGCCCAGCAAAAGGTTCACACATTATGGGTTCTGGGGAGAGTCGCATACACACAGCCTTATCCCTGTATTGTAGAATGACTATTGTGGGGGTTAAGCCCTTAACCTCCATATTCATACAAAAGGCAATCCTAAAATGAAGCAAAATACTTCAAGGTGTGCACTCATGATTGATGAAGTTATCTGTGACATTTTGTATACGCTCAAAATGATTATAAAAAATCACAATAGTTCCAATGATAAAACTTGAACCATCTTTTAATATTCAATTCAGAAAAGGGGAAGCAACCACATTTTTTATTTCCATATTTTTTTGTCCCATAGTTAAATGAACCTTTGGGATAGCCATGTGAAGGAACAGAAATAATATCTAATACATTTTCCAAGAGTAAAAGCAATTGACTATATGAAGTCCAATACCACTTGTGATTTATGTTCCCAACAATAAGTTGTCAATATGCACAAGAATAATGCAGAAAAAAAGAATTCCATAGGAAGTGGTATAAGTCCAAGAACTAATATTTCGAAGATAACCAATACTTTTAGCATTGCAAAACCATTAATGGCCACTGCTTTCATAACCAAAACCATTTACCAGGGTTGGGTATCTAAAAAATTTGTTGGCTAGAATGTATGGCAACATATACGAACACTCAGTTAGCCATGGGAACAGAATTTTCTTTCAACAATTGCCATCTTGTAATGGCATCTGTCATCAGACAACAGGAGCAGTTGAAATAAAATCAAAGTAATTAAGGAGGCTATTCATAACATGCAATCACATGGAACATGTATCCGAGAAATAAGAATTGTAATCACATTTTGCCAAGACATCATGCGCACATCCTATGCTAAAACATCTACACAAGATGCTAAACAGCACGTATTTCACAGCCAAACAGTGTAATAATGACAACAACTGGGAAAATAGTGTAATATAGGTTTTTGATTGCAGATTTACTAACCTGCTTTCTGCTCCAATCATATTGACGAACACCAGCTGCAGGGGCAAACTGAAGCAAAATATAACCCTCTTTGGATATTTTGAATGCACCTGACTACAAATAAAACCAGCACATACAGAAAAATAAACCAAATGGCCTTAAACAACAAGCATCCATAGATGATCAATTTACAGCAATAGTCTTATTCAGTGGAACAAAAAGGAGAATTAATATGGCATACATCTAGTGGCACAAATTCTGGGGCCCTTGGTTCAACAGTGAGAGCAGCTTTCCCTTTGTATATAGAATGGCCCACAAAAACCCTGGGAGGTAAGCCTACAATTACATCAAAACCCAACAAATGATAACAGCGTAGCGCTTCAAAAAGTTCAACGTCGTGAGGTAAAACAAATGAGCATGTTCTTTACGGAAATCAATAGCACTGAGAGATGTTTTCCGCAATTTTTAAATTGCAATTTCCTTGTACAGTTGAAGTTCCGATATAGATAAAACAACGTCTTTTCCTTCGCACGCCGGTTGTTTTTTCATTTTTATACTTTTGTGAGGAAGGCTCTTCTTTCAACTTCCCGTTGTCGCTCTCTATTTTCAACAAAGTATTTCCTATTATAAGTCCGGCCAAGAGGGACAAATTGATAACGCAAACACAATCTCAATAAAAAAAAAATGCAAAATACCTGCTGCCGACGGGGGAGATTGTGGAGAGTAAAGAGAGTCGTTGTTAGGACCGGAAGAGAAACGCGGTTGCTGTTCGGAAAACTCCGACTGACGACATTTTACTGAGGGTTTCTTGTGAGCAGCAGTAGGCGTAGAGAATAGCTTGGTCGGAATGCTAATACTACAGCTACCAGTATTGACAGTGGAGTGAGTAGAGGCAAGTGCGTAGCATAGGTATGGTCTAGGGCTCCGGATATCGGCATACGGAGGAGATAGACTGTGCGCCATCTCCATCTCCCTGTCTTCGCGCTTTGCTTGAAAACTCGTCGACCGCTGCCCGGGCAGTGAATAGAGAGGGATAGTGATACCACCGAACCACGGTAAATTATGTACGGATAGATTGAGATATTAAAAATAAGTATTTTAGATTTAACTAAATAATAAAATCTATAACGATTGTTAATATTTTAACAATAAGTAGCTAATGATGACATAATATTTCCCATAAGTATTATTTTAGGGTAATATAGGAACTTAACTACAAAAACGTAAAAAAAAAGGATAATTGATGGTGTTCCTGAACGACCGCAGAAACTGAAAATTACGAAGCAGTGAAGCAGAGAAGAGAACATTTCACTGCTCTCTCTCTCTGTACTGTCTCTCTCTGCCGCAGTACCTCTGAACGCTTGGGGAAGAGGGAAGTGGCAAGAGGGCAGACATGAGAGAAAGAGAGAGAGAGAGCAGTAGATCCCAACTGTGAAATTTATAGGGAGATAATAGCTGTCGCTAACTCGTCCCTTTGATTTGCCTTCACACCAACGTTTTCTTTCTTCTTTCTCTGTCTACCCTGTAGCACCACGAGAATAGAAAGCTTAAGCTCCAAAAAAAGGGGAAGAAAAAAGGAACCCAAATCGCCTTTGTTTTTCCAGCTCTCCGACGCTTCTACTCAGGTATTCTTTCACATTTTCATCTGACTATGTTACTATAGGTGTGATTATTGTGTAAATTTGGTCCAGCGGTAGGCTAGTGGGAGATTGGCTTTGGGTATTCTGGCTCACTTTCTAATTAGTATAGTCTTTGAGATTTTCCAGTTTAAAATTGCTTGCTGAAACGAGGATTCAGTGTCGGATATGCTAAATCTATACAATTTCCTTCTGTCTGTCTGTCTCTGTCTCTCTCTCTCTCTCGCAATTTTTGTAGGTTCAAGTTCTGCTTGAAGTTGTAATACCTATACTTGATTCCTGTAATATAACTAATTTGTAATCTTTTTCCATATGGGTTTGAAATATCATATCTGAAATAGCCTACACTTGAGCATCAGCAAAAGAAGTTACGGTATTGGAGGGGATCTCCTGCCAATGTTGAAGAACGTAACCTCATAATAGAATATATTTTCCAAGAATGTGATGATTCTGAAGGCCGTTCTTTCCTATAAATTTTGCAGCAATTCGTAATTGTTGATGTTGCGCCATTGTTACACCCCCAATGATCATGGAAGCTCTGCTTCTGGAGAAAGTGGGAGAATCTTGGATCTGTCAGTAAATTGACTAGTTGTCTTAACTGAATATCTAAAATTGCATGTAGGAAATGGGGGATTGTGTAGCTTAGGTGTTGAATCGAGAGAGAGGGGGGGAGGGAGACCCGCTTGATGGAAGATTTGTCAAAGTATGCTCATAGCCCAGCTCATGTGGCTGTTCTGCGCTGTGATTATGCGGGCTTGCAGCGTATTATTTCATCCTCCCCCAGACTTGCTAAGGCTGGCGAGGTTAACACAGAGGCTGAGTCGCTTGCCGCTGAGCTCCAAGCTGACTTGTTTTCTGCAGTAATTGATCGGCGGGATGTTCCTGGTCGTGAGACGCCATTGCATCTTGCAGTGCGGCTTCGGGATCCAATATCAGCAGAAATATTGATGGCTGCTGGTGCTGATTGGAGTTTACAGAATGAGAGTGGCTGGAATGCTCTCCAAGAAGCTGTTTGCACTAGAGAGGAACAGATTGCTATGATTATTGCACGGCACTACCAACCCCATGCTTGGGCCAAGTGGTGTCGTCGGCTTCCACGTATAGTTGCTTCAGCTGCCAGAATTCATGATTTCTATATGGAGATATCATTCCATTTTGAGAGTTCAGTCATCCCTTTCATTGGTCGGATTGCCCCATCCGATACCTACCGCATTTGGAAGCGAGGCTCTAATCTTCGTGCTGATATGACCCTTGCTGGTTTTGATGGTTTTCGCATCCAACGATCTGATCAAACGTTTCTTTTCCTTGGGGATGGATACTCATCAGAAGATGGCCGCATGTCTCTGCCTTCGGGATCTCTTGTTGTCCTCGCTCATAAGGAGAAAGAAATAACAAATGCTTTGGAGGGAGCCGGAGCTCAACCCTCGGAAGCTGAAGTTGCACATGATGTAGCGTTGATGTCTCAGACTAACACTTATAGGCCAGGCATCGATGTTACACAGGCTGTGCTTGTTCCCCGTCTCAATTGGAGGCGACAGGAAAAGACAGAGATGGTCGGTAAATGGAAGGCTAAGGTCTATGACATGCTTCACGTTGTGGTGAGTGTGAAATCAAGGCGGGTTCCCGGTGCTATGACAGATAAAGAGCTTTTTGCTGTAGACGATGACGACGGGGCTGATAACAGTGTCGAGCATGATGATTTTGATGATGTATTGACTGCCGAGGAAAGGAAGCAGTTGGATTCTGCCCTTTGTATGGGAAACTCTGAGGATCCTTTTGAGGATGAGGATCATGGTCACAATGACTGCCATGAAAATGGGTTGGGAAGTACCTTCGAAAATGGGGAGTCTAGTGGTGTTGGTAAAGAGAAGAAGAGCTGGTTTAGCTGGAGTGAGAAGGGTGGAAAGAATGCACCTGACGATCCAAAGAGTATGAAGTTTTCAAAACTGGTGCCTGAGAGCGGCAGCCATAAACTTGATTGTCAGAGATCTTCATATGAAATTCTGAAGGATGATAGTGTGGATGACAAGAAGGGAAAAGGTATAAGTGACAAGAAGAAAAAGAGTAAAGGGTCCTCTAGTGATTCTAAGCTTGAGAGTGAGTACAAGAAGGGTTTGAGTCCTGTTCTGTGGTTGATACCAGATTTCCCTTTGAAAAATGAGGAGCTTTTACCTTTGCTAGACGTATTAGCCTATAAGGTTAAGGCAGTTAGAAGGCTGAGGGAGCTTTTAACTACTAATCTACCTCATGGCACTTTCCCTGTCAAGGTAATTGCACTTCTGCTTAGTTTTCTCTTAAGTAATCTAGTGTTATGTTAGATCTTTACTCTGGTATATCTTATTTTCTCTTTTTTAATATAATGCATGAGTTCTTGCGTAAAATTTGATACCAAAACAGCTTCAATTAAATTGAAAATAAATGATCTGTTTGCAGTTGATAGATAATAGATTTGAAATAGCTGCACTGAATTGGATTAGTTTATTTTGTAAAGCTCAAGTGTTATGCTTGAGGTTCTCCATGAACATTGGATAATCTTGGAAACCATTTGTGGAGCCAAATTCAAAAGTACGTTGAAGGGATTTTTTTTTTTTTTTTTTTTTGAGGAGTGATTTTGGAAAAAAGTAAAATATGTAGTTTATATCAAAAGTACATTTTTGGGTATTTTCAGAAGTTCTGAATGTGAAAAGGAAGAAGAAAAACAGAGTAAGTCATATAGAACTTAAATCTACATTTTAGGAAGCCTTTTGGGGAAATTTAATTTATAGTTTTTCCAAAAGCTGTTTCAAAAGCAATCTCAAATCCGCTGCAAAGCTAAATTAATTGCAATGAATAACGTTCATTTATTGGTTATCTTTGAAGCTGAATTCCTGTATTTCAATCAGCTCGTGCTTATTCAGTACTGCTGTTTGTTCGACACTCATGTTTCTTCTTTAAACCAAAGATGATAAAAGAAAAACCCAGTGTGTAATATCTGGTGTATGCTTCTTTTTAACTCATCAGGAGCCAAGCTCCAGAAATCTCTGATTTTGTTACTGCAGATTGCACTCCCTATTGTTCCCACAATCCGGGTTGTTGTTACCTTCACCAAATTCGAAGAGCTTCAGCCGACCGAGGAGTTTTCAACCCCGCTTTCCAGCCCGGCACATTTCAAGGATGCCAAGTCTAAAGACTCGGAGGGCTCAACATCATGGATCTCATGGATGCGAGGGAGCCGTGGTGCCCAAATGAGTGACGGAGGTGCCAGTAACCACTACCGGGATGACGTAGATCCTTTCCATATTCCGTCGGACTATACATGGGTTGACGCCAATGAAAAGAAAAACCGGTCGAAGTCCAAGAGGGCCAATAGCAGGAAACAAGGGAGACCCTTGGCTGCTAAAACCGGGGACACCTCACGTCGTTCGAGTGACGACGGGGAATGATCTTTAGGAACATTTGGTAAAGGGCTTTGTCAACTTCCTCGCCCATGAAAACTGAACCTTATTGCTTCCATCAGTTGTGTGATGTAAGTAATCTTCGAATGATCTGTGGGCTCTTTCTGAGTCGGCAATTGTTTTATGATCCCAGTCTTACAGGGATGTCGTCGTGTGATGTGAAACCAGGAGAGTGGCCGGAATCTGTGTCTTGAATGCCTGATCAATTACTCACAAATCTTTGTCGGGGTTCGTTTTCTGGGTTCCCTTTGTTTCTAGCTGTGGGAGTACTGGGAGATGATTGAATCATTTTATATTTTCAGTGGTAAAAATTTTATTATAATAATTTAAATTGTTATAATTATAAAATT
>JAODPA010115465.1:0-18883 GCA_025585075.1 Nepenthes mirabilis
TATGAAAATTTGGGAAAACCCTAACCAACTCCTCCTCCTTATTTAGGGCAGCATTAGGGTTAGAGAAGGGTGCCGCAGAGGACGAACGAAAGGGGAAAAACGAAGTGGAGCCGCCGCTGTCGACCACCACCATGAGGATGTAATCCTCCATCACAAAATTTATCCTTCCTTTATTATTGTTAATGCCCAATCTTTTGATTTTATAACCGATTGTTGGGCAAATCGAGAAATCTATGGTTGTAATTTTGGGGGAAACCGAATGCATACATTCGGCTCATGAAGAACGATCGACGCCCCTAGGATTAATGATGGATTGGGGCTTCAGGAATCATCTAATGGAGTCATGAAGAGTCGATTTCGGGCATTGTACCCCTGAATGTTGGGAATTTTGGCTTCCCCATGGAAATAGAGCATCATGCTCCGTTTCCCATTTTCCAGCCGGGTTCAATGACCCGAAGGCAGTAAGAGAGCTTCGACCCCTTATGTAGCAAGTAAACATTTTCCCTTTTCATCCTTAAATGTTGAGTATGCATTCGTGTGGACCGTTGGTGTCATCGTTCCAAAATTGCGGTAAAATGAGGGAATGGGGAAAAACAGGGCCTTCGTGTTTTGTTCTGGCCATGGAATGGGTGAGTGAAGGACTTGTCCAATTTGAGGTTAATTGTTGTGTGTATTGAGTGTGTGTATATGTGTAACAATTGAGCTGCTGTTGTGTGTAAGGCGTGAGTACAGCCATGTGTGTGTTGATGTGAAGCAGTGTGTGTGTGTTCTGTGAGCATTAGTAATTTGAAGGAACTGGAGGGTTGGGTGTATGCTTGTGCTTTGTGTATGTGCTGCGTGCTGAGTGCGTGTATGTGTGCAAAGCTCTGCGTGAGCTGTGTGTGTGTGGAGCGTAGCAGATGTAGCTGCGTGAAGGCTGTGTGTGCATGCTGTCTGGTAAGTGTGTGTGTGGGTGAAGGGTAGCAAAACGTGGGCTGGGTTTTGGTTGAGTGTGTGTGTGGAGGGCAGCAGAAGCTGCGTGAAGCAGAAGCTGGGCCGTGGGCTGGGCGTTCGGTTGAGGGCAGCAGAAGCTGGGCTGTGGGCTTGGCTGTTGGTGTGGGTATATGTCTGTGGAGTGAGGGTGTATGTGACGGACCGGTCACATTCCACCACATGCGGCCACCCGCCGGTCGTAACCGATCATAACTCTGGTAAGAAAGGGTGGACTTCAAAATTTTTCTTTTCTTTTTTATCAACACAACGCGTGCACAGGATTGTTTAAGGCCGAACTCCCTGAGTTGGCCTCCAAAGTTTTAGGTTCTTACATGACGGGCCAATGACGAGGTCGGTCGGACATGAAGGTCCCGAAACAAACTGAGATGCGATTAGGAATCACAATTTACTTAAATCATAACATCATACGGAAACATATTAATATTCATTGACTTCTAACAATAGAGGTCATATACAAATCTGACCCAAAACATCAAAAGAGAAAACATCAATTTTTTTGTTGCTTTGCTGCTTAACATTCCGGCCAGCTATCCTGCCTATCTAGTCCCTTCAGACTTCACTCTTTTTCATCAGGCATAAACTCATCATCATCGTCATCTGAAAAATAGTAAGAGTGAGCTACAAGGCCCAATAAGGTACTCCCATGCAGAAATCATGCATAGTCATAAACCGTGACGAACAGGCATAATATAATAGAGGCATATATATGTGCAGTTTCATTAAACATGGCCGGAGTTGTTGATGCAAACAGATTCCAAAGTCATTTTCATGCAAATTTAACTTCCAAAAACATGCTTATGTTTCCAATTTATTTTCATAAAAAACCGGCTACATTTAAGGTCTGCAGCTACTCGATTATAACGCTACATTTAAGGTCCGTAGTCATGACCCAAATCAAACGGCAGCATTTAAGGTCTGCAGCTCTTAACCCTTTGAATCAAATAATGCTACATTTAAGGTCTGTAGTCATGACCCAAATCAAACGGCAGCATTTAAGGTTTGTAGCTCTCCACCCTCTGAAGAACGCTATATTTAAGGTCCGTAGTTATGACCAAATCAAATGGCAGCATTTAAGGTCTGCAGCTCTCAACCCTCTGAATAACGCTACATTTAAGGGCCGTAGTCATGACCAAATCAAACGGCTACATTTAAGGCCTGCAGCTACTCGGCCATCAAATACTTAGTCCGCAAATCATGCTTTTCCAAAACTCATAGTGCAAATGCCGATTTTAAACACATACAATGTTGGTTCTAAAATCATAGTGCAATGTCGGTTTCGAAGTCACAGTGCAATGCCGGTTTCAAGTCACACCTTTAGGTCCGGTTCACTTTCATGGCACACATTGCCGGTTTCGAATATACTTTCTTAAGATCGATTTCAATTTCATGCTCCAAGGGAGGTTGATCTTGTTTTCATTATGCAAGGGTGGCCGGTTTCATTTTCTTACAAAGGGAGGCCGATTTCATTTTCTTACCAAGAAGGCCGATTTTAATTTCATGCTCAAGGTGGCCGGTTTCATTTTTTTTACCTTAGGGAAAGACCGATCTAAATTTCATGTTCAAGGAGGAGGTCGAACTTGATTAGGCTTAAGGGAAGGCCGGACTTCTTTTACACTAAGGGAAGACGGACTTTTTTTTCCTCACACAAAGGCCGGACTTGATTTTGGCTTAAGGGAAGGCTGGATTTCTTTTACACTAAGGGAAGACAGACTTCTTTTTCCTCACACAAAGGCCGGACTTGATTTCGGCTTAAGGGATGGCCGGACTTCTTTCACACTAAGGGAAGACAGACTTCTTTTTCCTCACTCAAAGGCCGGACTTGATTTCGGCTTAAGGGAAGGCCAGACTTCTTTTACACTAAGGGAAGACGAACTTCTTTTTCCTCACACAAAGGCTGGACTTGATTTCTGCTTAAGGAAAGGCCGAACTTCTTTTAGACATGCGGTTAACAGAGATTCTTCTTTAAATCAATGATCAGAACAAATATCGTACACACCATAACATAAGCTCATCAAAAATCAAAAATACTTGCGCTGCAAACATGCATGTACTTGCGTTAAATCAAGATGATCTTAAGACAAAGGTGAGTATTCTTGCATCAAATCATGAACTTAAAAACGGAGAGTACGCTTGCCTGAATTGGATCTATGAACCTCTTACTTGGTTCTGGCTCGTAGTTCTTAGTGCCTTTACCTGATCGTTTGCTCCTGCTTTCTATCCTAATTGCTGAGGTCATTACTTATA
This sequence comes from Nepenthes mirabilis, assembly GCA_025585075.1. Classification (NCBI taxonomy): domain Eukaryota; kingdom Viridiplantae; phylum Streptophyta; class Magnoliopsida; order Caryophyllales; family Nepenthaceae; genus Nepenthes; species Nepenthes mirabilis. The sequence continues at coordinate 3,238 of JAODPA010115465.1, forward strand.
GACGTTGGGGTTGGTGGTAGTAGGTAGGGCTGGTCAACAGCTTGTACTTTTTTGCTTGTTCCCCTTGCCTTTCTGGAAGGTCAGCGGGGTGGTTGGGAGTTAGCTACCTACTCAGGCATGGTTTTCATCATTAGTCATCACGCCAATCAATCGGGCGGTCAATTCTTATTTGACTTCTTTCCACATTTTTCAGTCTCCTTCTCACCTCCATGTTTTCCTTCATCCTTTCCAGTCAACATGCGTTGATTGGATTACGCTTCTCTCCTCGCTCCGGCCATTATTCTTTCACTAACTACTCCATCCATCATGCCTTGGCCATCAATCAATCATCAACTTCGGCTTCCATTTCTTCATCAACTCCCGCCATCATCATCTCATCAACTTCGGATTTCTTCTCCCTGCACCCATAATTCTACTCCGGCCTTCAAGGCCACTTCGGCTTCATTTCACACAATGCACTCCGGCTTCAAGGCCACTTCAGCCTCCTCATTGTTTTCTGTCAACTGGCGTTGACCGGTTATGTCTCATTTTTCCCTTCACGCATTCCGATCGCCTTTTTCCCTTCATGCTTTCCGGTCAACATGCGTTGACCGGATTTTGCCTCCTCCTCATGCTTTCCATGTTGACCGGATTACGCTTTCCTTCATACTTTTCGGTCAACATAAGTTGATCAGATTTTGTCTTTTCCTCAGCTTTTCGGTCAACATGCATTGACCGGATTGTGTTTCTTATTACATTTTTCGGTCAACATGCGCTGACTGGACAACCTTCAATTTCTCTTGACTCCTTGATCACATTGACTCGATGATTGAGATTTTTTATGTTTTAGAAATCCGGACCGTTACAATCTCTTCCACTTATAGGAATTTCGTCCTCAAAATTTAACTATCCATAGCCTGTCAGTTGCCAGGCTCATGCTTGCTTTTTAGATTTAAATCTTTTACTGTTACCTTAAAATGACGTAGGGTGAGAAGAGACTGAATCTCCAAAAGGTATCTCTAACCAAGCTTGATGGCACCTTGGTATCCTGAACTGTCACCGCAAAGACTTTAGATGGAATAGTGGGCTTTTTCATATCCAGCTTCTTAATCAAGGGGCAATCTTTGACTCGGTGTCCCTGCTGATCACAGTTAAAACAAGCCCCTGTTAGCTTAAAACAAGTTTTTCCTAAGTGCTTTCTTCCGCAGTGGGTGCAATTTTCTGTAGATGCTTGGAAACTGAATGCTGGCTCAATTCCAATGCTACTCTTCTCTTGATCAGCTACTTTCCCCTTTTTAGATGGTCCCAAGGATCCTGGGCTGATTCCCTCACTAAGACTTCTCCGATTAATAGCCTTCTTTCTGAAAAATTCTTCATTTTTAATTTCCTTTTCGTAGATGATAGCCCTATCTAATACCTCTCCATATGTAAGTAACTTCAGTGTGGATAAGTGTTTTCTAATATCGTCCTTTAGACCTCGAAAGAATCTTCTAGCCCTTCTTTCTTCATCTTCTACCATATAGGGAGCATATCTAGATAGCTCTGAAAACTTAGCATCGTACTCAGCTACGGTACGAGTGCCTTGTCTTAATCGTAAGAACTCATCTTCCTTCTGCCCCCGAAGACTGGTAGGAAAATATTTCTCCAAAAATGCTGCCTCGAACATACTCCAAGTAATTTCGTTCTCTACCATCCCAAACACTCTTTTTTGCATCTCCCACCAGTGATAAGCCTCCCCTACTAACTTATAAGACACAAACAGGACTCTATCATCGGCTAGACATTTAATCACCGCAAATACTTTCTTTATTCGTTGGATCCAAGTTTCTGCTTTTATTGGGTCTGGTTCTCCTAGAAACTCTGGAACTCGCTCATTAATAAAACGGTCGTACACAGACATCCCCTCATTGATGGGAACTAGGACCGGGACAGGGGCCTGATTTTGTTGTCCCATGGTTTCTATGAAAGTGGTCATCCTCTCTAGTAGGTTCTAGTACTTCTCCTCCCGATCCTAAGAATTACTACTACTACTTGTCGTTCATTTTCCCCTGCTTGCAATTCTCCAACCAGCGACTTGACTTCTGAAATCAAGGCAATTTGGTTAGATAAAAATTTAGGCTATAAAATTTATTCAGGACACAACATTCTTCCAGAGAACACGTTTTGGTGTTTTTTTTTTTTTTTTTGCTAAGGGTTAGCCTACTTGTCGGACTGGAATGGCTAAACCTGAATCATTGTGACTTGCTTCCTTCACCTATCCTAAGCTTCCGGATAAATTCACATCAAAACCTAAAGCAGATTCACATCAAAACCTAAGGCATCTCATGTTTTCTCTGATACTAACTATGACGGACCGACCACATTCCATCGCATGCGACCACCCATCAGTCGTAACCGATCATAACTCTGGTTAAAAAGGGTGGACTTAAAATTTTTTCTTTTCTTTTTTATCAACACAATGCGTGCACAGGATCGCTTAAGGCCTTGGCCTCCAAAGTTTTAGGTTCTTACATGACCGGCCAATGAAGAGGTCGGTCAGACATGAAGGTCCCGAAACAAACTGAGATGCCACTAGGAATTACAATTTACTCAAGCTATAACATCATACGGAAGCATACTAATATTCATAGACTTCTAACAATAGAGATCATATACAAATCTGACCCAAAACATCAAAAGAGAAAACATCAATTTTTTTGTTGCTTTGCTCCTTAATATTCCGGCCAGCTATCCTGCCTATCTAGTCCCTTCAGACTTCACTCTTTTTCGTCAAGCATAAACTCGTCATTATCGTCATCTGAAAAATGTAAGAGTAAGCTACAAAGCCCAGCAAGGTACTCTCATGCAGAAATCATGCATAGTCATAAACCATGACAAACAGGCACAATACAATAGAGACATACATATGTGCAGTTTCATAAAACATGGCCGGAGTTGTTGATGCAAACAGATTCCAAAGTCATTTTCATGCAAATTTGACTTCCAAAAACATGCTTCTATTTCCAATTTATTTCCATAAAAAACTGGCTACATTTAAGGTCTGCAGCTACTTGACCATAACGCTACATTTAAGGTTTGTAGTCATGACCCAACTCAAACGGCAGCTTTTAAGGTATGAGCTCTCGACCCTCTGAATCAAATAACACTGCCTTAAGGTCCGTAATCATGACCAAATCAAACGGCAGCATTTAAGGTCTGTAGCTCTCAACCCTCTAAATAATGCTACATTTAAGGTTCGTAGTCATGATCAAATCAAACGCTACATTTAAGGCCTGCAGCTACTCAGCTATCAAATACTTAGTCTGCAAATCATGCTTTTCCAAATTTTTTTTTTGACAAGTAAGTATTTTGGATTCATGGGAGAAAAAAATTACATAATCTATGCATTAAAACCAAGTATTTTGACTTGAAAATAATGCATAAAATGCTAGGGCATTCCCCGAGCAATTCTTACATCAAAAAAAACAACCTCTAGGAGGCTAACATTCTACAGAGAGTAGAAATTGAAAGAAACTATAGAAACGCTAGGGCATACCTCGAGTGAACAGTACATCAAAGTATGCCTAAAAACCTCAGGGAGGACAACGTCTACTAGAAACAAAATATGATTTTTCCATCAAAACAAAATGAAAAGGGATCAGCACCAAAAGCGCCAAAACTGAATACAACAGGCAGCCGCTGAACCACATACACGGCAGCTCACAGTGGCACGGCCTAAGCACTTAGCACGTGAGAGTAGAATACTCCAGTACCAAAACCAGCAGCTCACAGGCCCCATCTTCAGCATAAACTGGCAACAGCCAGCAACCTGGCATACAGCTACACCAGGATCAGCATCAAGCTCAGATTGAGCAGCGGGAAACAGAAACGGTCAAAAGTGAATTTAACCACATCAACACTGGCGCCCAGATTGACCAGCTCTTAACTCAACACAATCACAGTGCATCAAAAAGACAGGCAGCATTCACATCCTGCATAACATATTCGCTGGAAAAAAACCCAACAAATCAGCAACCTAAATTGCACATCTGATGAGCAAGCAGCAGAACCAATTTAGTTGCATAAATCTACAGAGTAGCATCATAGCCCAGAAGACGGGTACAACATCATGACCCATCATCATCCAATGCCAGTAACACCATAGCCATAGACTCACAATCCTATCAGCAGATAAATGCCATCATCCAGCAGTACTGCATTTTTGTAGATTCAGACAAGGCTAGCTTTACTACATGGGCCGGCCGATCTCCAAAACATACTAAAGGATCGGGTCCCCAGAATAAGCTTCACAAATCCACCAATTTAGAGGCAGCAGTGTATCAGTGCACTGAACAGGACTTCAGGGCAGCAAGCAACCGAAAACAGAGCAGAATTGTTGCGCAGCAGCAACAGCAAACAATCTAGCTGTATAAGCCAGACAATAGCAATCCAATGGATTGCAACAAATGCCAATCGGCAAGAAAGTTCCACAACAACTAGGGGAGCAAAAGGCCAAAAGGTCCATGACCAGTTCAACAAAAAACTAGGGGAAGATCCAAAACGACAAATGGGTGGAACCCAGACTGGAAACCTCGCGGCTATGAGCTTAACGTAGCAACAAAGCCCACATCATCTCAAACCTTATACCAGGCGAAGAGCCATCTGGTTAGATGGAGCAGTCATGGCAAAAGGCACACACAGCTTCCATGAGGCAAGTCAGGCGGGGAGCAAACCGGCAGTCTATGACCATGGACAAAGAAGGCAGCAGACCAGCATCAGAAGGCATGACACCAAAAGAGCCGCGACCTAAATCAGCCCAATCTCCATACCAGGCAAATCATGCTTTTCCAAAACTCATAGTGCCAATGCCGATTTTAAACACATACTATGCTGGTTCCGAAATCATAGTGCAATGTTGGTAAAATAGGATACAATGTCGGTTTCGAAGTCACAGTGCAATGCCGGTTTCAAGTCACACTTTTAAGGCCGGTTCACTTTCATGGCAGACATTGCCGGTTTCAAATATACTTTCTTAAGGCCGATTTCAATTTCCTGCTCCAAGTGAGGTTGATCTTGTTTTCATTATGCAAGGGTGGCCGGTTTCATTTTCTTACAAAGGGAGGCCGATTTCATTTTCTTACCAAGGAAGGCCGATTTCAATTTCATGCTCAAGGTGGTTGGTTTCATTTTTTTTTACCTTAGGGAAAGACCGATCTAAATTTCATGTTCAGGTGGAGGCCGAACTTGATTAGGCTTAAGGGAAGGCTCGACTTCTTTTACACTAAGGGAGGACGGACTTCTTTTTACTCACTCAAAGGCCGGACTTGATTTGGGCTTAAGGGAAGGCCGGACTTCTTTTACACTAAGGGAAGACGGACTTCTTTTTCCTCACACAAAGGCCGGACTTGATTTCGGCTTAAGGGAAGGCCAAACTTCTTTTACACTAAGGGAAGACGGACTTCTTTTTCCTCACACAAAGGCCGGACTTGATTTCGGCTTAAGGGAAGGCCAAACTTCTTTTACACTAAGGGAAGACAGACTTCTTTTTCCTCACACAAAGGCCAGACTTGATTTCTGCTTAAGGAAAGGCCAGACTTCTTTCAGATAAGCGGTTAACAGAGATTCTTCTTTAAATCAATGATCAGAACAAATATCGTACACACTATAACATAAGCTCATAAAAAATCAGAAATACTTGCGCTGCAAACATGCATGTACTTGCGTTAAATCAAGATGATCGTAAGATAAAGGTGAGTATTCTTGCATCAAATCATGAACTTAAAAATGGAGAGTATGCTTGCCTCAATTGGATCTATGAACCTCTTACTTGGTTCTGGCTCACAGTTCTTAGCACCTTTACCCGATCATTTGCCCTTGCTTTCTATCCTAATTTCAGAGGTCATTACTTATAGACATTGGGGTTGGTGGTAGTATGTGATGGACCAGCTTTATCCTAACCTAAAACCGCCATCAAGTCTTAAAAAGATAATTGATATTAATGGACATAAAAAGTTTACTTTTCTTCCTTACACAGGATTGACTGAGGCTGAACTGTATGAGTTGGTCATCTGATTTTAATTTCACACTAAGCCGGCCAACATTAAGGTTAGCCAAACTTGATAGTCTGAGATGCTTACTAAACATTTCAATAACATTAACCAAAAGAAATCATGGAAACACACTAACAACATTCATAGAGTCATAAACAGCAGAATCCTTTTACAAGTCTTCTCAAAACATCAAAAGGAAATAAAATTAAGTTCTTCATTTAATCATCTCCGACCAGTCGAACCATTTGACAACACCATAAAGTTCTACTCAACTTCGTCCTCCATGAGCCTTTCGTCATCTGAAATAACAAGAGTGAGCCACAAAGCCCAACAAAATACTCACATGCAGAAAACATAAACATATATATATACGCGGATCAATATAGTATTTCATAACATATCTTAGCATACAAAATAAACCATCATATCGTTTCTTTTTATTCTTTTTCTTATTGTCTTGTCTTTGAAAAAACTCATAAAAATCATTGGAAATTCTTATCATCTTTAGGGACCAGACGGGAGCGGACAACATCGAGGACGGGTTGTGTGTAACCCCACAACCTAAGGCCGTATCCCCTCATTATGCTCCTCGGTGCGGGAGGTAATGCCTTTAATTCGGCATACGGGGCCGTAGTCCAAAAGTCTTATGCCACCAAAAGTTCCCTCCCGTGGCCCAGGAGGCAATCCTCGAGTGTCACTCCAATATCCTTCATCCATCTTTAACAACAAGTTTAATGGAGACTCGGTTCATAGTTCATATCTTTTAATGGCCATACATCTTAGTTCGGAAGTCGAAAGTCGTAGAGTTCCACTTGCTGCCCGGATTACATGCATTGTTCCATGTTCATATAAATAGGCTGGAATTCTTTTTCAAACAGAAGGCTAGAGTTCCAAAAGCCGAAGTTCTTTTGTCGAAGCTAGAGTTCTTAAAAGCTGAAGTTCTTTTGTCAAAGCCGGAGTTCTTAAAAGCCGAAGTTCTTTTGTCAAAGTCGGAGTTCTTAAAAGCCGGAGTTCTTTATTCATAAAGGCCGAAGTTTCTTATTCATAAAAGCCGGAGCTCTTTTTCAATGAAAGTCGTAATTTAGAAATCGGAGTTCTAATTCCATTAAAAACCAAAGCTCAAATAGCCGAAGTTCCTTTAAATCCGGTGTTCTAAAAACCGGAGTTCATTTCTATTTTAAAGTCTGTAGTTCTAAAAGTCGGACTTCTTTAAAGTCCGAAGCTCTTCTTCTTAAAAGTTAGAAGTCTCTTCTTTAAACACTAATTATCAGAGTTCGTATAAATCGATAATTAAACATATACTTCAAACAGAATAAAATCTAACACCATGAATACCAGACCCAGGGGGAATGTTTCTTATTTATGGCTTCTACATTTCAAAAAAGTTTTCTTATTAATTAGATCATTTATAGTTTTATATTTCCGAGGAGTTCATTAATTCCTAGTTAACTGAACTTAATGGAATTTAGATTTCTCAATTAATTCCTAATTCACTGAACTTAACAGGATTTAGCTTTCTCATGTAAACACATTCAATTACTTCTACCGACTTTCAGTCAATACCTGTTGACCGGATTCAACATTCGGCTTTCCCATAAACTACTCCGTCCTCCAATACACAAGCCACTTCGTCCTTCCTTCCATTCACGTCTTCCGGTCAACCTTTTTCGTTGACTGGATTCCGGTCAGTATTTTATGTTGACCGGATCACGACTTCCGGTTAGCATTTACGTTTACCGGATCACGCCTTCCGGTCAACATTTTACGTTGACCGGATTATATTGACTCGATAACTGAAATTTTCTTATGTTTTAAAATCTGGGCCGTTACAATCTCCCCCACTTATAGAAATTTTGTCCTCAAAATTTGAAATAAAGTTACTAACCTCGAAAAAATAAATAGGGGTATTTATTCCGAATCTCTTCCTCTCGTTCCCAAGTTGCCTCTTCGGGAGTGTGATTCTTCCAGAGCACCTTAATTAGAGCGATTGATTTGTTGCGCAGTCTTTGTTCCCTTCGATCTAGGATTTTCACTGGTTTCTCTACATAGGTCAAGTCTTTGTCAATTGTCAAAGGTTCAAACTCAATTACATGAGTAGGATCATGGATATACTTCCGAAATATAGATACATGAAACACATCATGTACTTCCGCCAAGTTCGGAGGTAGTGCAAGTCTGTAAGCTACTTCTCCGATCCTTTCTAAAATTTCAAAAAGGCCAATAAATCGTGGCTTCAGCTTTCCTTTTACCCCGAACCTATACTTTCCCTTAGATGGCGATACCTTTAGGAATACAAAATCACCCTTTTCAAATTCTAATGTAGATCTCCTCCGGTTGCATAGCCCTTTTGCCTGCTCCGGGCTACTTTGAGGTTCTCATGTACTAACTTTATCTTTTCTGCCATCTCTTTAACAATATCTAGACCCAAAATCTTTTTATCTTCTTACTCCTCCCAGTGGATCGGCGATCTACATTTTCTTCCATACAAGGCCTCAAAAGGGGCCATGCCTATGCTGGCCTGGTAACTATTATTATAGGCAAATTCGCTAATGGTATGAAATTATCCCAAATCCCTTTCATCTCTAAGACCGTGGCCCTTAACATATCCTCGAGGATCTAGATAGTCCGTTCTGACTGGCCATCAGTTTGCGGATGAAAAGCGGTACTAAATTTTAATTCGGTACCCAATTCTTTATGTAGACTTTTCCAGAATCGTGAAACAAAACGAGGGTCTCTATCTGATACAATAGAGGCAGGCACACCATGAAGCTTGACAACCTCGTTTACATACAGCTGGGCTAATTTATCACGGGAGTGTGTCATCTGAATTGTCAGAAAATGGGCTGAATTTGTTAGCCGGTCAACAATAACCCAAATAGCATCATGTTTCCTTGGTGTCCTTGGCAGTCCGGTCACAAAGTCCAGGGCAATATCTTTCCATTTCCAGCCTGAAAACGACATTGGTTGCAATAACCTAGACGGCTGCTTTCTTTCAGCCTTTACTTGTTGGCATACAAGGCATTTTTCCACGTAGGCTGTAATGTCCCTCTTCATATTCCTCTACCAAAATATTTTCTTCAAATCCTGGTTCATCTTATTGGCTCCTGGGTGAATCGTATAACGGGATTGATGGGCTTCCTTAAAAATTTTTTGCTTTAATTCTTTATTGTTCGGTACACATAACCGATTTCTAAACCTTAATGCTCCATCCGACATAACCTGAAAATCACTTCGGGAATCTTTGTCCAGCTCACTCATGATCTTTACCAGGAAAGAATCATTCGCCTGACATCCCTTTACCTCATTTATCACTTTTGGCTGAACTTGAAGGTACGCCAAAATCATCCGATTTTCTTGCATATAACGCTGGACATCATAGTACATGAGACAGTCTAGCATCTCCATTTGCTTGACTTGCATTCTAGCCAAAATTTCAGGTTGCCGACTTAGTGCATCGGCGACTACATTGGCCTTTCCTGGTTCGTATCGGATTTCACAGTCGTAGTCCTTCAGGAATTCAATCCACCTTCTCTGCCTCATGTTCAGTTCCTTCTGGGAGAATAAATACTTTAGACTCTTATGATCGGAGTAGACCAAGAATCTCTCACCATACAGGTAATGCCTCCAGATTTTCAATGCAAACACTACTGCGGCTAATTCCAGATCGTGAGTTGGGTAATTCCTTTCATGATCCTTCAACTGTCGCGACCCATAGGCAATTACCCTTCCGTGTTGCATTAAAACACAGCCCAACCCAATCTTTGAGGCATCGCAATAAACAATCAGTCCTCCTGATCCATTTGGAATGGTCAGGACTGGAGCAAAAATTAACCGGTCTTTAAGTGTCTGGAAACTCCCTTCACAATCCTTGGTCCACTCAAACTTGGCATTCTTCTTTATTAACTGCGTGAGTGGCAAAGCGATTTGGGAGAAATTTTTCACAAATCGTCTATAATATCCAACCAAGCCTAAGAAGCTTCGCACTTCGGTCACAGAAGTTGGCCGGTTCCACTTTACCACTACTTCCACTTTCTTAGGATCGACGAAAATCCCTTCTTCGAAGATGATGTGACCAAGGAATCCCACTTCCTCTAACCAGAATTTGCACTTTTTTAATTTGGCGAACAGCTGGTACTCCCTAAGGATCTGGAGTGTAGTCTGTAAATGCTCCTCATGTTCCTCATAGCTTTTCGAATACATAAGGATGTCGTCAATAAAGACGATCACAAACTTGTCTAAGTATGGTTGAAAAATTCAGTTCATCAAGTTCATAAAGACGGCCAGAGCATTAGTCAACCCAAAAGGCATCACTACAAATTCATAGTGCTCATATCTAGTCCGAAACACCGTCTTTGCTATATCCTCATTTCTAATCCGAAGCTGATGATATCCGGATCTAAGGACAATTTTTGAAAATACGCAAGCTCCTTGTAATTGGTCAAGGAGGTTATCAATCCTTGGCAGAGGATATTTATTTTTGGTGGTAATTTTGTTCAGTTCACGATAATCCACGCATAATCTCATGGTTCCGTCCTTCTTTCTTACAAAAAGAACCGGTGCTCCCCATGGTGACACACTCAGCCGAATTAAACCTTTATCTAACAATTTCTGCAGTTTCTATTTCAATTCTTTAAGTTCGGCCGGTGCAATCCGATATGGTGCTTTGGATATTGGTGCTGATCCTGGCATCAGTTCTACTCCAAATTCCAACTCTCGCTCAGGTGGTAGTCCAGGTAATTAATCAGGGAATATGTCTTTGAATTCCCACACCACAGGAATCTCTTTGGCCAGAGATTCTTGACTTTTTGTAGTCACACTAGCAAAGGCTAGATAAGCTTGACACCCATTACCAATCAAGTGCCTGGCATGAGGGGCCGAAATGAAGCAAGATGCTTCTTTACGCTGGACTCCTTGAATATAAAATGGCTTGTTTCCAGGGATGGCAAATTCTACTCTTTTTCGTAAACAATCAATCTTGGCATGATATCTAGCTAACCAATCCATTCCCAAGATTGCATCAAAGTCCTTTATTTCCAGCAAAATCAGATTAACAGGCATCATGTATTCATTTAATTCTATTAGACATTCTGAATATACTACATTTAATATTATGGACGATCCTGTGGGTGAGGCGACCATCAATGGGCAGCCAAGACCTTGAGGAAGGGCCGTGAGATACTTCAAAAATTCATGGGAGACAAATGAGTGAGTAGATCCTGAGTCAAAGAGCACATGACTAGGAGCGCCACAGATAGAAAGTGTACCTTCCACTACCTCCGTAGAGGTTTCGACTTCCTTTGCAAAAACGACAAACACTTTAGTTAGAATAGGAGACTTAAATACTTGGGCTTGTTTGGCGAGTGGGCAATCTCTGATCATTTGTCCAGCCTGGCCACAGTTAAAACAGACACCCAGCTTCTTATAGCAAGGCATCCCTCCATGTGATCTTCCGTAATAATCACATGCATTATTAGCCGGAGTTTGGGAAGTCTATACGGATTGGTTCTACTCCCCACAGGACCTCGATGGTCTTGCTTTCTTAGAAGGGCCTCCACTAACGCTGGCCCTTGAAGTCTGACTAAAAGTCTTTTACCTGAGCAATGCTCCTCTCTCCAGCTCCTTCTCATAGATAACAGCCTTCTCGAGCACCTCTCTGTAGGTGGCCAACGTCAGAGTTGAAAGGTGCCTCCTAATATCATCCCTCAATCCCTGAAAGAACCTCCTAGCCTTCCTCCCCTGGTCTTCCACCATATAAGGAGTATAGCGAGATAATTCAGTAAACTTTATGTCGTACTCTGCCATAGAGTTAGTACCCGGCCTTAGGCGAAGGAATTCATCCTCCTTTTGTCCACGAAGATTAGCAGGAAAATATTTCTCCAAAAATGCTGCTTCAAATATTTCCCAACTAATATCCCAATCTGGCACGTTGAAAACTCCCTTCTGCATTTCCCACCAGTGGTGGGCCTCACCCGTTAGCTTATGGGTGGCATAAAGAATGATGTCTCCAGCAGGACACTTAACTACCGCAAACACCTTCTTCAGTCGTTGGATCCAAGTGTCTTCCTTCAATGGGTCGAGTTCCCCTGAGAATTCAAGAACTCTCTTGATGAACAGGAATTAGAGTGGTTACTGGAGTTAGTGGAGTTGGTAGAGCTAAGGCTTCTATGACTTCAGCCATCCGATCTAGCAGGTTCAAGTATCTTGCCTCCCTATCCGGAGTGTTGTTAGTCCGCCAAGTTCGCCTTCCTCTGTTAGACATGATTTCAGTTGATTTCTGAAAGAATATTTTCGTCAGTCAGCTAGCCAAGGGTGGCTATCACAATTTACTCCGTCCAGAGCATAAGTAAAACTAACACCCCTTTTTCTGTAACTAATCTTGTCCTAAGTTTCCATGTTGATTTAAATTGACCTAAAGCATCTCAATTTTCTCTTTGATACCAACTGTGATGGACCGAGTTTATTCTAACATAAAATCACCGTCAAGTCTTAAAAAGATAATTAATATTAATGGATATAAAAAGTTTACTTTTCTTTCTTGCACAGGATTGACTGAGGTCGAACTGCATGAGTTGGCCTTCCGATTTTAATTTCACACCAGGTCGGCTTACATTAAGGTTAGCCGGACTTGATAGTCTAAGATGCTTACTAAACCTTTCAATAACATTAACCAAAAGAAATCATGGAAACACACTAACAACATTCATAGAGTCATAAACAGCAGAATCCTTTTACAAGTCTTCTCAAAATATCAAAAGGAAATAAATTTAAGTTCTTCATTTAATCAGCTTCGGCCAGTCAAACCATTTAACTGCACCACAAAGTTCTACTCAACTTCGTCCTCCATGAGCCATTCGTCATCTGAAATAACAAGAGTAAGCCACAAAGCCCAACAAAATACTCACATGCAGAAAATATAAACATATATATATGCGGATCAATATAGCATTTCATAACATATCTTAGCATACAAAAAAAATCATCATATCGTTTCTTTTTATTCTTTTTCTTATTGTCTTGTCTTTGGAAAAGCTCATAAAAACCATTGAAAATTCTTATCATCTTTAGGGAGCGGAGAAGAGCCGACAACATCGAGGATGGGTTGTGTGTAACCCCACAACCTAAGGCCGTATCCCTTCATTATGCTCCCCGAGGTGGGAGGTAATGCCATTAACCCGACATACGGGGCTGTAGTCCAAAAGTCTTATGCAACCAAAAGTTCCCTCCCGTGGCCCAAGAGGCAATCCTCGAGTGTCACTCCAATATCCTTCATCCATCTTTAACAGCAAGTTTAATGGAGACTCGGTTCATAGTTCATATCTTTTAATAGCCATACATCATAGTTCGGAAGTCGAAAGTCGTAGAGTTCCACTTGCTGCTCGGATTACATGCATTGTTCCATGTTCATATAAATAGGTCAGAGTTCTTTTTCAAACAGAAGGCCGGAGTTCCAAAAGCCGAAGTTCTTTTGTCGAAGCCGGAGTTCTTAAAAGCCGAAGTTTTTTTTGTCAAAGTCGGAGTTCTTAAAAGCCGGAGTTCTTTATTCATAAAGGCCGAAGTTCCTTATTCATAAAAGCCGGAGCTCTTTTTCAAGAAAGCTGTAATTCAGAAATCAGAGTTCTAATTCCATTAAAAACCGAAGCTCAAATAGCCGGAGTTCCTTTAAATCCCGAGTTCTAAAAACTGGAGTTCATTTCCATTTAAAGTCCGTAGTTCTAAAAGTCAGAGTTCTTCAAAGTCCGAAGCTCTTCTTCTTAAAAGTTAAAAGTCTCTTCTTTAAACAGTAATTATCAGAGTTCGTATAGATCGATAATCAAACATATACTTCAAACAGAATAAAATCTAACACCATGAATACCAGAGTTTCTTTTAAACATGTGATTAAGAACGATAATTCACAGAAACAGAACAAACATCATACATACATAATTTCATAAGAATATCATATACTTACGTAGCAAACATGCATAAACATGAACTTTAAAAACAGGGGTGATTATCTTGCCTGGATTTTTTCTACTTTGCCTTGATCTTTACTCTTGTCTGAATTTCTTCTACATTGCCTTGATCTTTTGGCCTCTCTTTACTAGAGATTCTATTGCATTTCTTTTTCTTACTCCTCTAGTCCCTATTTATAGGCCTTGGATTTGATAACTATTATTAATGATTGGTAATACAGGGGGAATGTTTCATTATTAATGATTGGCAATCCCAGGGGGAATGTTTCTTATTTATGGCTTCTACATTTTCAAAAAGTTCCCTTATTAATTAGATCATTTATAGTTTTATATTTCCGAGGAGTTCATTAATTTCTAGTTAACTAAACTTAATGGGATTTAGATTTCTCAATTAATTCCTGGTTCACTGAACTTAACAGGATTTAGCTTTCTCATATAAACACATTAAATTACTTCTACCGACCTCCGGTCAACACCCGTTGATCGGATTTCAACATTCGACTTTCCCATAAACTACTCCATCCTCCAATACACAAGCCACTCCGTCCTTCCTTCCATTCATGTCTTCCAATACGAAAAAGGTTGACCGGATTCCGGTCAGCATTTTATGTAGACCGGATCATGCCTTCCGGTCAACATTTTACATTGACCGGATCACGCCTTCCGATCAATATTTTACGTTGATCGGATTATATTGACTCGATAACTGGAATTTTCTTATGTTTTAAAATCTGGGCCGTTACATAGTAGGTAGGGCAGGTCAATAGCTTGTACTTTTTTGCTTGTTCCCCCTGCCTTTCTGGAAGGTCAGCGGGGTGGTTGGGAGTTGGTTATTCACTCAAGCATAGTTTTCATCATTAGTCATCATGCCAATCAATCGGGCGGTCAATTCTTCTTTGACTTCGCTCCACATTTTTCGGTCTCCTTCTCACCTCCACGTTTTCCTTCATCCTTTCCGGTCAACATGCATTGATCGGATTACGCTTCTCTCCTCACTCTGGCCATTATTGTTTCACTAACTACTCCATCCATCATGCCTTGGCCATCAATCAATCATCAACTTCGGCTTCCATTTCTTCATCAACTCCGGCCATCATCTTCTCATCAACTTCGGATTTCTTCTCCCTGCACCCACAGTTCTACTCCGGCCTCACCATCACACAAAGTCACTTCGGCCTTCAAGGCCACTTCGGCTTCATTTCACACAATGCACTCCAGCTTCAAGGCCACTTCGGCCTCCTTATTATTTTCTATCAACTGGCGTTGACCGGTTATGTCTCATTTTTCCCTTCACGCAATCCGGTCGCCTTTTTCCCTTCATGCTTTCCGGTCTCTTTTTCCCTTCATGCTTTCCGGTCAACATGCATTGACCAGATTTTGTTTCCTCCTCATGCTTTCTATGTTGACCGGATAACGCTTTCCTTCATACTTTTCGGTCTACATAAGTTGATCGGATTTTGTCTTTTCCTCAGCTTTTCGGTCAACATGCATTGACCGGATTGCATTTCTTATTACATTTTTTGGTCAACATGCACTGACCGGACAACCTTCAATTTCCCTTGACTCCTTGATCACATTCACTCGATGATTGAGATTTTCTATGTTTTAGAAATCCGGGCCGTTACAGTGTATGTGTGTATATGTGTGTGTTTATGTGTATGGATATATGTATGTATATATACA
>JAODPA010115476.1:8164-18883 GCA_025585075.1 Nepenthes mirabilis
ATATATATGTAATTCTTATGGTCACAGTAGTAATCATTTTATCTTGAAAAACCGTGCGCCTTGCCTTGGTTGTCAAAGCACCAATGCCATAAAAAATTGTTATAAAGTCAGAAAATTCCTTCCTATAAATACCTTTTCTTGAATCACAAATTAGTTATTGTTGAATATTGTTCATTCATTAAGTTTAATACCTTTGACAACACTGTTGTTTAATACCCTAGTCGGTATTAGTAGTTATGATGAAATATGAAGAAGACTATCTATAAGTTGTATTTTCAGTTGTCAATATTCTAATTGCCGTCTCAGATTGTGAAAACTGTTGCTAGTGAGTTAAAGGTTAGTTACGACCTACCTAAAATGCAACTTATACATTATCTTATAGTATTTCATCCCAACTAGCTACAAGCATCTAATAACTTCTCTTATTATCCAAAACTATAAGATTCATAATAGCAGCTGGTACCGCCTAATACTCTTTCAATCACGACCTCCAAACCACCCAAAGCATCCACCACTAGTGCTAAACAGATGACCGTCATATTCAATAAGGGAAAAAAATTTCAGTTGAAACTGAAAAACATAAATTTGGAAGAAGATATTATTTCCTCTTAGAAATATTTTTGCTGTGAAGATTTTTCTTTGAGAGAGAGAGAAAAAAGTGAATCCATCCAACCAAATGGAGCCTTAAAAAGGTGACTATTAAGATCATAAAACAATAATGAACCTGCAATGCTCTTTGAACAGGAGCAGCCCCACGGTACAGAGGCAGCAAACTTGGGTGTATATTCACTGTGCCTGGAATAATTTCAAACAAATGAAATAAAAACAACATAGGAAGAGGTGAAGACCCATTTTTAGGGGTAAAAGTAAAGTTTTTATAAATTAAAGGTGCCAAAGGGCCACCAAATACAAAATTTGTTTTTAGAAAAAGATGATCACCGCCAGGCCTATCATTAGTGTTAGCAAATTTTGTGACACTGTATTGTACCTTGAGTCCCTTGAATTATTATATTGTCTTCTGTGTCGGTCTTAGTTTTGGGGTTGTTTTTGGTCAAATGTGGTAGGAAGGTTTTTGTTTACTGTTTGGCTTGCGTGAGCTCTAGGCAGAGTATTTTTTCATGAGGTTTGTGAGATGATTCCTTCGAACAAAACATTGTTGCAGTACAGTTTGTATCCCGAAGGTTGTCAGTCATGTGTGTTTTGTATCAATCCGCATGATGCACGCTTTAAAGCAGCTTATGCTGCAAGTTCCACACTTGAACCGCAAGATGGCTAAGAGACAGTAGGTCATGTTGCAGTATTCCAAAGCTAGTTCGCATGATGGCAGGGTGACAACTGCTCAAACCTGTCTTCACAAAACCGATTGCACGATTTTCTTGCATTATTTCATTTGGTGAAAATATAATATCTCTCAAGTTCACACTTCGCTCAAATGCTTTGGCTGGAGGTTTCTTCCTAGTTTTAAAGCTAGACCTCCTCCTGTTTTGAACACATGACACATCAGATTATGATATTTAAGACAGCTTTGTTGAGAGCCTAAGAGTGCAATTTAGTGAGATTTGAGAGAACCACCATTTCATCCTCTTGTTAATGAAAGTTTAATTGATTTGAGATCTCACATGTATTATGAACCTTACCTCTTTGCCTACAAGCCTATGTAGTTTCAGCGTATGGTTCAAACATAGATTTGGGACATTGTGTTGCAGCAGGCCGAGTTTGGTCAACCAGACATCCCTATGGAGGAACCAAAGGTGAATAGGTGACTGGGTAGCTGCCAGGCTATAGGCTTAAGGAGAGTCTCAAATAATCATGTATCCAATGTTTATCAACTTGTTAGTCTGTAAGTTAACTTTTCTCATATAATAGATTTTTAATTGGTGACTCAATGCCCACAGGGTTTTCAAGAGTTTCCCTTTACCATGTTGCTTGTTCTCTATTGCTGCAAAATATTTTATGTCATACGCACGAGAATGGTGATGATTAATATTTAAACATCTACAACCTTAATTTCCATATATCTGATATCAAAGTTACAATTTTATATTTGTGCTTTTGGGTGGAAAAACCTATTCACTGCATTTTAGGCATTCGTAGGTCTAAACATCGTTTTCTTAAAGACTAACAAACCAGCAGAATAGAGATACAATCGATGGAAATGGATGGCCAGAAGTCAAAAGAGATTAGGTTAGACACAAATATTTCCCTTGAAATTGAACAGTGTGTGCTGAGCCCCATGTTCCTGAAAAATCAAAAAGATTCTTTAATGCTTGACTTTGTGTCCATTTGGAACACAGGTCCTAACCCCTACTTCTCACTTCTTCCAATATTACCCAAATTTCCCTTCATTTTCTCCTGTAATCTAACCCCTTTTCTCATTGAGCAATGGTTATATAAATGAAATAAAAAAGAAGCATATTGATGCTGATTTTTTAATTCAAACTACCATGTGGATTATTGGAATTCTTTGTGTTAAAAATAGGCATTGGAAATCCCTGAAATCAAACAGAACAATAGACAGAAGTACGTATCTTTTCTAGAGCTATAAGCAAACCACAGATCTTTCCTAGCATTAGATCTCATCTAGGCACTCTAAAATGTCCAGTACTATTTCTGTTAGATCTGGCAATGTTGGTATCTCCTGTGATATTATTTGTTGATTCAATTGTTGCATGAGTCGTATTTCAGGTTTTAGATGTATGCAGTGCAAAAATATTCAAGTGCATCACTCTGGACACAAAACGGTGAGCCTCCAGCCCAAGCTGATTTTCCAGAGTCAATAGATTACAAAACTGTGAGATGACAACTCAAGATGAACAATCACTCCACCACAACTCTGATTGGAAACTACTCTGACTGGGTTTTGAAACAATTTTTGCCCACAATCCTTATCAAACAAAGTGTGGGCACTCAGCAAATATAGAGGAGAAGAACATGAAGGACGAGTGAGAAAAAAGATAGACCTTTTCCCAAATTCAACACTTAGTCTTAGTCTTTGGTGGTGCAAAAATTTGATTCAATAATTCTGAAATTGTGTGAGATATGTGATCGAATTTAAAGTGATGATGAGTCCATTTATATTACAATTCCCTTCTCAAATCGTTTCAAATTTTGTCAGTTAGTCAGTGGTTCCTTCGATTCTGGATAGGGGACTTTGGTTTGAGCTGGAGCATCCAAGTTCATTGAAGAGCTTGTGATTTAAAAATCCACTGAGAGAACCCAAGGGTGCATCGATAGCTGCGGTGTTGCAAATTATGAGGGGCCTTAGATAGTCATTCATCCAAAGTCAATCGGTTAGAGCCTAGGGATAATACGACTATTTGTCAATCTATAAGTTTTTTCTCTCATTATAGTGAATTTCTCAAATTGGCAATTGATAGAGAGAAGGATTATCTCAGAACGAGTAGTTCACAAGTTTTGTTCATCACCAAATTTTGTGCTATTTATTTACTGTATTTAAATTATTTCATATACTTATGTTTGGTGGTTGATTGATGACTAACATCTAGATTTGTGATTCATTGACATGTATTCAAATTGTAATAATTTTTGAATTGTGCTTTTGCATAAAAGCACCTATTCATTCCCTTCTAGGTGTTTGTGGGTCTAAACTCCATTTTTACGGTTTTGGCCAAATGTAACTTGAGCAAACTGTGCAGAAAAGCACTTATTTACAGCAAATCAATGAAATGTAGCAAACTATTTATTACTTGGCTAATAGGTGCAGCTGTAGGATATACACATGCAACAACTTGTAGTAAGTGGCATAAAACAAACTGCGATTACGGTATTTGCTGAAAAAATCTGTCAAACTAACCTTGTCTTGGAATCTTCAGAAACTTGCTGGGCAGAATATTCCCATATGCAGCTGTAATGCAAAGTTCTGGATGCAAAGATCTCAATTGGGACAAGAACATTTCCTGGAAAGCATCATAATACAATTGTTTGATACAAGGAGAGTTCCTGGAAAAATAAATGACCGATTTGCATGACATGTGCAAAGATACACCAATAGAAACCTCACACTGACCCACATGCTAAATCAGAAAAATTATCACACAAGAAAGTGGATGCACAAGAATCAATCCCTCCTAGCAAGGTTCTGTATCAAAGAATAACTTCATTCAGAGACAAAAAACATAAAAATTATTGTCAACAACTTGAAATGCATCATCTAATCCTCAATTTCTCAACTCAGGAAGTTAAGTTACATGTGCTACAACAGGCAGAGAGAAGCTTGGGAAAAAGTATATCTCCCCAAAGAACCAAGCTTCATAAAATGTTAAAAGCTACTGAGTGGTATCAGACAAAATCATTATTCTGATCATGGAAGATCTATCAACTCAACAACCAACTCCCAATATAAGCACAGATTTATATCAAGGGCCAACAGAAAGCCTAAAAGTAGGTCGGTATAATCAAGTCAATGCTTCAATCATGCAATAATGTCATGCTGACAGTAAAGCATCTTTTTTTGTAGGGGTCATAATTCTTTCTTCTAAGAGCCAACCATATTATCATGTGGCACTTGAGTCCCATTTTGGGGTTGCAAAGGGAATCGTAAGAAGAATGGATTTACTCAAAATGTTGCAGAAAAAGAGCACTGGACACTTCAGCCCCATTTCAGGATTGCAAAAGGGAATAATAAGAACAGATTTACTCAAAATGTCACAGAAAGGGCACTGTACACTCTGTGAAAATTGAAGTGAAACATTGAGGAGAAGCTTATAAAGGAGACTAGTTACAGGGGAAACTCTTTCATTTTTTAATAGGAAGCCTTATTATAATAGGGGACTTGAAAGGCTTTGTTGCTGCTGATATTTAATTAAATACGTGAGGAAGAACTCTTCACTGCAAACTACTAGTACATCAACAAAATCCTCCATACCTCCCCTCAAAGTCAATGCCGAAACTAAAATCTGTCACATCTAAATCCCAATATGCAAATGAGACATAATCAACATAAGCCAAAACAAGAACAGATATAAAACAAATGTAGTTAAACAAAACAGATCCAAAGTTTTTGTGTCTTAGTTCATTATCAGCACAAAAAAATAAGATCGCCGATGAACTTGGAACTTTTAAGCATTGTACTCTTTAAGAAGTTTCATGATTCTTCACAGAAAAAAGCGGTCCTAATTGTAGTTACCTCTCTAGCATGCTCTGGTGTGAAAATGAGCTCAGAAGAGAAACCTCTGTCAAGAGAATACTGTGCAACTGATGACCGCACCACCTTCCTCCCCCTATCTCTTGCAGAGGGTGGTTGAGTAACTATTGCCGCAACCTAACTCATGTCAAATTAAGGAAAAAAGGTCATTATTTTTTCAAGGTTATTACAACAAATAATTTACCACTTGCAACATCAACTTCTAAAAGAAGAAACAAGAACCACAGTACTAGTCCTTGCAAAACTGATCTCTTTTGACACCAATATTCATATCATACAGCATAAAATATGGGCCCATGAAGTGCAACTATTTGGTGTTATTGATTAAATAAACTTAATACACACAATTCAACTACAATAGATTCGAAGGTTCAATTATAGGCTTGTTTGCACTTGATAATCCAGACATGGGGCCACTCAGAAATTTTAGAAATTGGGAATCTACTTTTCCATTTTACATTCACAGCAATCATGCTTTTTTTAGCCGATAGTAAAAACTAATGCTTCTCATCAAGATGAAATCTGATCAGAGATTACAAATTGATGTACTACCATATGGTCACAGCCAATCCAAACTCCATGTGATTAATAGAAGAACCATAATGCGCTAATTTATGGGAAACTCTATTAGCAGCATCAGTCACAGTTTCGGCACAGTCACTCTCCACGCACATTTCCGCCACACCACTCTCTATTTGTGCAGCCACTCTTACGGCAATCAACTCACCTCCTCATCCTTGTAAGGATCATGCAAAAAAAATCTTCAAAAGAATGACATTGACATCTCCATAGGAACTCCGAGCAACAATTCCCACACCATCTACTTCCCTTTCCCCGATCTGCACCATCTACATGATCTTTAACTATCCCATCATTAGTGGGCATCCATCCGTCAGATTAACTATTCTGAACCTCACCACCTCTGACACCGCTATCTTCCTCTTTAGGCTTCTTTCAAATCTGTTATGTAGTGGAACACCACTGAGTCCATTTGCACAAATTTTATAGTTTGTGTAAACATATAGCCTCAGCTTGAAAACTTCTTGTATGAAAGCGTAAAACTTTATGAGATTAAAACCATTATGCGGATTGTTGAACTATCATGTTACTTCACAAACAATAGTGCTGAATAAATCATAAATGATATACTTGAATCCATGCTAACGTTTCTTTTTTCATAGAATCAAGAATTGATTTCTCTTCCTTGTCCATTTTTCTCTTCACAATGATGAGAGTTCAGAAAAATGAGTTAAAAGGACCTTAATTTTTTTTTGGTCTCAAAATGAATTCATAAATGCAAGAGTGCTTTCGACCATTCTTACAAAAATGCACTTTTACTATGCCAGAAAAACTACTCCTTTAATGCACACATATGACAGGTAGTTATGTCTTTTAAACGGTAGGGAAATGATGAGTTTCTCAATCATTTAAATGCCATTATTTTAATAAAAAATGGGCTATTACGAAAATAATTTTTAAATAAAATATAATAACATGGCACGAGACTATAATATTTGACTATTTTAATAAATTATTAAATATATATGTGGGACAACTCCAATATAAAGTTACATCTTTCAATAAGAGGACCAACCTATTACTTTTCACCCCCTAAATTTCTCATACAGTAAAACTAGTCTAGAATAAGAGTTCTGATGGAATCACTCAACGCCTCACAAGTTCAAACTGACAATTTAGATGGAAACAACGCAACAGCAGTGCCAATCAGAGCCAAAAGATAGGAGGCAGAATTCATCACAGAGATGCAATTGCAGTTCAAATGAAGCTAAATGCCACCGAATGCCCTAACTTTCCAATAGCATACAAGTTCTTCTCAACGATTGATTTTACAAGCATCTTCAATGATAATAATGAACTTGTCCTACACGATGAGAAATGAGTTTGGTAGAAAGCAGTTGGGTACCTCAAACATGGATTCCGAGGACTCTGATGCAGCGAAAAGAGCATCTAGAACTTTTACAGAAACCTGCAGAGTGAGCAAGGCTCTTTCAGAAAGAGAGTTTGAAAGCCGATTATAATTCTAAAGCTCCACTGGAAGCAACGTAGAAAGAGGGAGAGACAACCTGAGGAGTGCCCAAGAAGACGAGAGGCTTCTTCTTGGTAGAGTTGGAAGAGGAGGCAGTAGAGGCGCTGAAACAGCAGAGGCAGCGTCTCAGCATCAACGTCACGCTCATTCTCTGGTGATGCTCTCACTTCCTCGGCGGCTTATCTCCGCAGACCGCAGGGGTTACATCCAAGTTCAACGATCCCCTCCGCGTCGGAGCTTACAAAATAGGGTATAACTTGAGCGAACGAGTTAACCCCACTGATAACGTTAGTAGTTGTTGATGCATCATATATCCAAGCTTGAAAAAAATTGGGTCAAATAGTCCATTTAATTTTGGTTTTTATTCGCTTAGCTTTGGATCATGTATACCATAACTTAAATAGGATGTCAGGTGACGACGAATTTCGGTACCACCGTAAATACCCTGACGCTCAAATCAGTAATTAATCTTCCGAAATGAAAATGTGGATATAATGGGTGCAATATGAATGCTGATGAGTATTTGTAAATGAGAGGTCACTCGTTGGAAGAGTGACTTTGGTGTTGCTCGTGAGGAGCAGATTCTTTAAGTACTGAATCCGTTGGGAACTAGTAGCAGAGAGAGTGTTGGGTGTTTGAGTATACGAGAGTTTGAGAGCTTTTGCGGGGCAAGAGAAAACATAAGTGTGATTGAGAGTGTTTTTTGCAGGCTTCTGAGCATGTCTTTGAAGGGAGTTTCCATGGCCTTTTATAGTCAAGGGATGGGTTGCCTTCCTTATGTAGAGGAGCTTCATGCGCTCGTTCTGTTGAGACCGTTGCCTTTCTTGGCGCAGGCGTGATCGTTGCCCATGGCTGTAATGGCCCCATAAACCGATCTCATTCCTTATGCGTTTTGTAACTGTTAGGGTTTTCAATAAATAGCGCACAGATTTTAGTGCCTTCCTTTCGAGATGCTCATTGATTCTGGAAGTGACCATTACAGTGGAACTTATCTTCTTGGAGATGTAGAAATTAGGGCAGATGACCGTTGTGACTCCGAAATTGACAAATAGGGCAATTAGTGCTTGGGCTGCGTGTGTTCTGCTGGTCAGCTAGCAACCTTTTCGATCAACGTATTCATTAACCGTCTTGGACTTTGCTGGGCCATCTTGCTATTGGGCTTTTGCCGGTCTAGTTGCTTTTCACTTAGTCAATGGCAGCGTTGACCGTCCAGGCAAAATTGGGCCGTTAAGGATTTGGGCCGTTTTCTCCTTCGTGGGCTAACCCGTTACTGGCATCCCCATCAGTTCTGAATTATTCTATATAAATTTAATAATATCAGTATTAATGCATTTCTAGATTCAGATTATTGTACGAATTAGGGAGTCTCTCGATTTTTTATGATGGGTTGAGTTCATGCAGGTTTGGTCTTCATTTTTAATAATCGAGTCCCACACAATACAACTAACAAATAAGAAGTCAAGGAATTGACGGGACTCACTCTCTAATTTATCATTCGACGTTCAAATTAGAAATCTTTATGAATAAAGAAAGATAGATGATACAAACTGCAATGATGTACGGGTGAAGGAAATGAGAATGATGACGAAGGTCTTGGCTCCGATGGTTATACTCAAAGGGGAGTGGCTGTAAGAAAGGAGGAGAGAGAGAGAAAGTTTCCTATGAGATTTGATTGCTTCGTGAGAGAGAGAGAGAGCTCTTTGTTTTTTCTAGACAATAGAGTGCTATGATTGTTCTCTTCCTCTCCCCTATTTTTATTGGTAGGGGTGAAGGGGTATTTATAATGTTGTCGTTAATTCTACATGTCTTTGTTGCCAAGGTTGGTGACAACTGTCCCGTTAGAATTTGCCTTACTGTCCAGGAGATGGTAGGAGCCGTCGATGTTAGTTGTTTTTTTGGGACAGTTATGTAACCGCGGGTGGTCTTATTAGTATTTTCATCGGCAATGACAGTTGTCCTTTGGGGGTGCTCAAGCAATCGTGGGCCACTTTTTGGCACATCTGCCAGGTTGCCTCTACTGACGCGGCCAATGTCTCCTACATGCGGCTCTGCTGTGGTCAGGCTGCTGACCGTTGAGTTGGAAGGTTCTACGTGTTGTGATTGGTCGGTTCCTAGGGCCGATCTTTGGGCCTACTTGTCGCTTTTCTTCACTTGCTCATCATAAGTTGGGCGGCGCAGTTGCATCCTTTGGGCATCGCGCCTCACAGGAGCTTGTTGGCCCTCAGCCCCTCCTAGCATGTCGACAAGACGGGCTCGAGTTTAAGTCATCTCATAATGATACATGACCCATCAAATATAATATTAAAAAATAAAAAATTGTTTAATTCATTATCATTGAATTTATATCCAATGATATTAAAGTAAAACAGCCCTTAAATTTATAACTGGAACGGATAAATTAATGAATAATTACTCACGGAAACTACGGTTATACAAATTCATACGAGTAATTTTTCGAGTGTTTGCTAAAACATATTCGAGCGAACATCATTGCCACGACTATAAATAAGAAAATAACATATGAATATTAATAAGTCTAGCAATGATATAGTAGGATTCAAATCAAAATATCCAAATTAAAGCTTTCAAGAGGGACTGTGAATATAAAGTTGAAGTTCCATCATGAAGGTTCGCAATGTAATATTTTTGTCAGACACAGCTCTTTTTGACAAGTATGGTGATAAAGTTGTCCGGCAGTGAGAGTTGCTAGACCAGTCAAATACTAGTTGGAAGATTGAGCGAGCTAAGAAGCTCAAAGGGTTGATTGACTCCAAACTAAACATATTGTTTGAGGAAACATCTCCATAACCTCATTACCATAAGGGAACCCATTAAATCCACAATATTTAATGTTACGATTAGAACATCAAAACCAGGAAATCTGTCACGTCCTCGTTCAAAAGTCAGATTTCATAAATTTCATAATTTGTGATTAGCTGAAGTCAAATTTTTGTTCTTAAGACTCTAAATTTTAATTATTTATTTAATCAATTTAAACACGAATTGACAAGGAATGTGAATTTGCATCAATTACCATTAGCTACACAAATAATGTTTAATAATCAAATCATATGACCCAAAAATTATACCTAAAAGTGGTCAAATATCAACAATTAAAAAATCTCGAACTATTCGTAAGAAAAATATTTCAACTAAAATCAGAGTATTAAAATTGAACTCCCATAATTTTGTAATCAAATTTAAACATTACTATCATAACATTATTATCGGCTAGAGGCTGAAAATAGAAACTAAGTGAAATAAAGCGAAATGTTAATTGCTAATCTAAAATATTATAACACAAGTCAAAATATTTAATTGTCCCAACACCCTAAAATCTAATCTCGAGTAGTCTTCATTTAAATTTTGATTTCTTAAAAGTTAATCCGAGATCTCTAATCAAAAAAGTTAGTAAAAATTAAAGGTAAAAGTGAGTTAATCGCTTAACTATATATGTATTTTTATATGTAAATATATACCAACAAAAATGTTAGAGTTATATCATAGT
>JAODPA010115477.1:6444-35575 GCA_025585075.1 Nepenthes mirabilis
GGTATGAAAATATCAACTACTTGTTATTTCTTTCTTTTCGGTAAATTTTTTCTTTAGGAGTTTTTTTCTTAGGGCTAAATATCTTAATGTGATTATCAGGTGCTTAATGGTAATTTTGCATAAAAGGCGATTGTTGGATCAAGTATATTTTCACACATAAAAAGTATGAATTTAGTTAATGTAATGTGTCACCATATTGGTGTAGTGTTGTATTTATGTCTTGTCTTTTTCCCATGCTTCTTAGTGACCCAATATAAATACTGTGTTCATTTCTTTCTTTTCTCTACTCTTTTTTCTTTA
This sequence comes from Nepenthes mirabilis, assembly GCA_025585075.1. Classification (NCBI taxonomy): domain Eukaryota; kingdom Viridiplantae; phylum Streptophyta; class Magnoliopsida; order Caryophyllales; family Nepenthaceae; genus Nepenthes; species Nepenthes mirabilis. The sequence continues at coordinate 6,745 of JAODPA010115477.1, forward strand.
CTATTGTGTGATTGATTTACTCTGATTAATGTATCAGTTTGTAACAATAGTTGTCTTTTGGTTCAAAAATTTTTAGTTCCCTCAACACTGAATTCATCCCCTCTTGGGCATAGCAGCCCTACATTTGCGCCACCACTTTTGGTAATTTTCTTATGTTAAAAGGGATTCCTCCGATAAAATGCTAACAACTTCAATTTGCATTTTAGATATATGGACCAGAAAGTAGTGGAAAGACCACCCTTGCATTGCATGCAATTGCAGAAGTTCAGGTTCTGTATGTCTCCAGTTGCAGAACTAGTGTGTATATGACATGTACTCTGGAGAGTTGACTTGTGCCTTCTTCACTTGTATATGCAGAAACTAGGGGGAAATGCAATGCTTGTTGATGCAGAGCATGCGTTTGATGCAGCATATTCAAAAGCATTGGGTGTGGATGTAGAAAATTTAATTGTCTGCCAGCCTGATAATGGGGAGATGGCATTAGAGAGTAAGAATTTGTTTCTGAACTCAAATTTTGTTTGGATATGTGCATTAGAGAAATGGCATCATATTTTCGATCAAACATCCTATGCTAAATCTTCAATTTTCCTCTACCTCCATAGGTACGACGTTTAAATTAATAGAGAGCCTTTTATTTTGTATGAATCGATATTATACATTCCAATTCTTCCCAATACCTTCCAAAGAATATCACGAATTGGAACCCAAATTGCTGGTTAGCGTGAACCTATCTATGCAATTATGTACTCTTCGAATAATAATCTTTTAAAGACTGTATTGGTGCAAGGAACACTGAACTTAGAGTCTGCTTTGTCACCAAATGTTTGTTCACAAGGTGATTGTATTCACTAATTCAGTTCTTCCTATTGCAGTTGCTGACCGCTTATGCAGATCTGGTGCAATCGATCTAATTTGTGTAGATTCTGTCTCAGCTCTTACTCCACGTGCAGAAATAGAGGTCTTCTGTCCCCCATTTTTGATCCCCCTTTTCCTGATCTTCCTTATGTTTTCCTGTGTATTATTGTAGCAGGCATGCAAAATCAATTATGGTTGACTCATTGCCTTCATATTAGGGTGAGATTGGGATGCAACAAATGGGTTTGCAAGCACGTTTGATGAGTCAAGCTTTGCGTAAAATGTCTGGGAATGCTTCAAAAGCTGGGTGTACTCTCATTTTTCTGAACCAGATAAGATACAAGGTATATGGTTGAGTGGTTGTATCGTGTTTAACATCTGCATATGTAAATCTTCAGGTGAAGTTTTCTTTATGGTAATGGTAGAATTCCTCAGAGGGAAGCCATCTGATTGATAACCATTTCATGGGTGTCTCAGAGAAAGTGCTTGTTGTTTTCCCAATTGATGTTTAGTCTCCGATTGCATGCACTTCCCACTCGAGATTGATAATGCTGTTATCAATTTTAAGATTGGTGTCTATTATGGGAATCCTGAAGTCACTAGTGGAGGAATTGCTTTGAAATTCTTTGCATCACTTCGTCTTGAGATACGGCCTATTGGGAAAGTCAAGTCTGTAAGAATATATGCTGCTCAGTCCATTATTAATCCGTTCTATCCAGCTTTTTCTTATATAGAAATAATAAAGGATGCTGTAAATGAAATTTTTTTCAGGTCAATGGAGATGAAGACATTGGGTTGCGGGTGCGTGTCAGGGTGCAAAAGAGTAAGGTATGATATATTGTCACAATGACTTGGTTTCCCTCTCATCTGACATTATCCCAAACGGACCATTTCCATTATTCTTCTCCTGTGGATGGGCTAGATAAACCCTTTCTTTAGAGCAATGTGCTTGGACTTCACATCTGAAAATTCTCTTTATGGGCTAATATTATGAGGTTTGTGTTATGTTAGTGTTAGAACATGTTAAAATACTAGTAGAATATAATTTAGGATATCTTGTGAAGTATTCTTTGTAAAGGCATTTTAATACTTTTGATATTTGTAGATAATCTTATGCACACATGATAATAGACCTAACCATAGTGTGAGGTTTTCTCCTGCCTTCATCTTTTATGCTTTCACATGGTTTCAAAGAAGGTGATTTCCTAACCCTCGCCACTGTGGCACTGCCGCCGCTGCCACTAGTGAATTTTTTTTGTTAGATGCGCCTGCTCTCCTCGACCAAAGCCCCTGATAAATTTGCTGTTTTCTCTACCATTGATGCAGAAATTGGACCATTTCATTCCTTCATTGAAATTCCTAACCTTTGGGTCTATTGATTGATTATTACATCCGTTATTAATCTCCTAGTTCTTGATATTGAAGGCCGAATTGGTGATGTCTTGTGAATCTGGCACTGTTTAATATTTGTTATACTTTTCCATTCTATTTGATATATTTAGGGAGTTCTTTGTAATCCTTGGACTTTATTTTGACAAAGTGTGACTCGATTCGTTGTGGTTGGTTAATTATTTATAAATACTAGTTCTTCGTTGGTTGTTTTTGGTGAAAGAGGCAGTAATAAGAGATTGATTTGTTTTCATTGTAAAAGGATTCTCCATACACAAAATAAGTATTGGTCCTTACAATGGAGGCCTGTACAACTCCTAATTATAATATTATTGCTCTTGTTCAATTTACCACCTGTATCTCGGCGTCATTCTCCATCTTGGGTCATTGACTTCAGTATCTTTGATCACATAACTTGGTTCACATATATCTTATTAGATTATCGAGTATGTTCCATTGTTTTTGACATAACTTTATTTGATGACTTCTCAATAGACGTTGAGGATGTTGGTTTTGTTTTTCTAACAAGGATTTTATGTCTATCATATGTTGTTTACTTGTCAAATTTTTTGTTTAATATGCTATCACTTAGTAAGTTTAATCTACAATATAATTATTGTACAATATTCTTCTCCACTTATTTTGAGTTTTAGAACCTTACTATGAGAAAGTTTATTGGTTAATGTCGTTGCAACTCAAGAGATCTTAAGTTGTTTGATGCAAAAATTAGTTTTATTGTTTTTTCCAGTGTTACCTCTATGCCTTTTGATTTTCATTGCCGGTTAGATCATTTTTCTCTTTTTAGTTTGAAAAAGTTATGTTTAACTCTGACGTCTGTTATTGACTTATTTTGTGAGTCATATTAGTTTACCAAATATCATTGTAGTTTATATTTTTCTCATATAAATCAACGCACCTTTGCCCTGTTGGAGGTAGTACACTCGGATATTTAGGAATCGTATCCTGTTTTGTCTAAGATAGAATTTCGTTACTTTGTTGATAACTATTCACGAGTTACTTGGCTATACTTTGTGAAAACTTGTTTTGAGTTGTACTCATTTTGTGTGTTTTCTATGCTGAAATTGAGGTTTAATTTTCTACTCCTATATATATACTTTATGGAGTGATAATGGCCTCAAATATTTTTGTATTTCTTTGTCATCATTTCTATCCCAATATGGGATTCTTCATGAGTTATATTGTCCCAATGTACCATAGCAAAATAGAGTATCTAAGAGAAAGAATAAGTATTTGATGGAGGTTATTTAAGCTCTCTTATCCCAAATGGGTGTTCAAAAAACCTTTTACGATGATGCAGTGTTGATAGCTTACTATCCTATTAGTCGGATGCCAATATTGCAAAACATTTTCTAGTCTCCAATCATTTAAATGGCACTTGTCTTCATTTTGTCGTCTCTTGTAATTAATCCCCAAACATTCTAAGATAGTAATTCATTGTTTTTCATTTAATAATCTAGAATTAATAGAGTTATCCAACCAATGTGCATTTAATAATTGACAACTAAACTAATGTTCTCAATTCACCGGTTCTCCTTTTATCTTTAACAACAACCCTACTTTTTTCAGATTCCTCTCTTTCTAGATTTCTCAACATGGATTAAAATATGAATGTGTCATGGCCATGTTGTTATTGGATGTCACAAATAATTTTTTTTCTTGTGATCACATAAACTTATGATTACATAAAACTGATTTATGTATTAAAATTTGACCCGTTTGTGTCATATATTTGCATATTTAAAGAGTTTTAGCTAAATTTATCAAAAATTGGGCCACATTTCCTCCCGGGTCACTGATAAAATACAAAGCCAAAAAAAAAAAAAAAAAGAAGCTGATTTATGTTGACCAATTTCTAAATATTGGTGGATATTTTGTTTAGGGCTTCAATTTGATAAAAAAAGCTATTGCCTTTTCCTTTTGTCAGTGAAAAGACACACCCAAAATTTTTGAAGTGTACTTTTCTACAGAAGATAGGCAGGAAATAGCACAAAGTTTATTTTCCTAAAACCCATTTGAATGTAGTACATCCTCAGCAGATTCTGCTATCCGCGTAGCATTTAACTCCTCATAGCACTAATATGCTTTACTCTATTGTCGGCTTCACTGTTATGTCAATTCACTATGATTGCCTGCAAATAGTCTGAAGTCTTCAGACTTGTTGTCGCATTAACATCCTCTGGTATACTATAAACCTCTATCGCACTACTAATTACTTCTGATTGACATTTAGATGTCTCAGAATTAACAGCTCCACTGCTCCAAACGCAGTAATCGCTTTTGAATAATTGGAGACTTCTTTTTTTTTTTTTGTTAAAGTAAAAATTGTGTTAAAGTAAAAAAATTTACAAAGAATAAAACTATGTTCTAATTTCAAGTGTTTTGCCGACTTAAAACTAGAACATAGTCGCTTGGGCAGCTCCGGAGCACCATCATGGACCAGGCCAGGAAAGAACATAAGAAAAGAACAGGGAAAACAACAGCCGGGAAACAAGCGGCCGCGAATGAGCACCCAGTGGGACAAAACGGGAAACGAGACCAGGAAATTCATCCGCACCAAACAGCTGAATTTGCCATGTAGCTCAGAGGAATCAGGCTGACCAAATCATCCAAACCAGTCAACCAAGCCACAACAACCATCCAAAGCCAAGCTGGCCAAGTCAGCCAGCCCAAAACATGAGGGAGCAATCCTTCTGTTGATGAAGCTCAGACCATCCAGGATGCCAACAATTCTGCTCAAGCAGAGGAAACCGACCAAAGCAGTTAGCCCGCCAACCAACCCGCCCATATCAATGCATGCACCCGGATCAGCCTTCTATCCATCCAAACCAATCCAGTCACATAGTCAAACCACCCATTCTGCCCAACTCAATGCGGGGCAACCAAAGCAGCTAGCCAATCGCCTCAACCACCCAAATCTGGTAGAAGCAGCCACCCGACCAAACCGCCCAAAGGCAGCCTGTCTAAAACAACCACCCAGCCAGCCAATCGCCCCAACAAATTCTAATGTTTTTTTTTCTCTCTACCGGAAAAGGGGCAGGACAGCCAGAAGCTGCCGTCCGACCGCTCCAACCAAGACACAATTTTTTTTTTTTTAAACTGGCAAATGGGCACGTCGCTCAGGAGCAAACCGGCAAATAAACAAGAAGGCCGGAAAGAATAATTGGAGACTTGAGATGTTCTCACTGTAGCAAAGACATAGTTCATCATTGGAGATAACATAGATGGTGTCCAAAAAGACTTCCCTAGTGACAAGTTGAGGCCTGCATCTAGAAAACACCTGTACTTGAGTAACAAAAGAACTATAAAAATTTTCCTCCAACCTACTGGTATAGGGCCAAGGCCCAAAAAGTCTACAAGCGAAAACAAGAAGTTACATAGGTTGAGCCTTTAAAATGTTCAACCCAATCTGATTAGGTTTTTCTTGACTACAAAATCAAATCCAAGCTATGTAATGACCTAACTTTTACATGCCATCTTAGGGCAACTTATAAGAATGACACCCCTCTTGTTTTAATGATTAAAATTGTGTATTAAGTTGGCATAAGTTCAATATTTGTTTTCCATGTTGGTTTTCTTTATGTTTAACTTGTGACTCTTTGAATTGATGTTTTGTGCTTGAAAAGGCTCAGTTTGCTAGCCTTAGAAATCAAATAGCTTCACTTCTTTTGAGCTGGTAAAGGACTAGGCTTAGTTACTACCATTCAAATTTGTTCACATGTTGTGACTTGGTTTGTTCAGCCCACATGTCAATAATGACTAATTAGAAAATGACCTTTATAGCGTGTGGTGGTAGAAATACTCAAGTTTAAGCTGCCATCTAATTGCATGTGGTGGAGATTCTGAGATGGGGTTAAGAAGGAGCTGCTGCCTTGTGGCATGGGGCGGAAATTCTGACCATGGGTACCAAGGCGCTTTCATCTTGTAACATGAGGTGGAAATTTTGAAAATGAGTATCTTTTTCTCACCAATGCATTACCTGCTTGTTACTGCAATGTGAAGATCGGAAAAGGGGAAGAAAAGGAAGGAAGAGTAAAACCTTAAGTAAAAAGAAAAAAGAGGCTGGTAGAGCAAGTAGATATTTAAACAATTATCAATAGAGAGAGAAAGCTCAATATATGCTAATTGAATTCTTAGTAAGACATTCATAGATTCTTTTCCCTTTTGATTTATTTCATTCTTAAATTTATTTATCTTGTTGCTAGCTACTCTTCTACATTCCGAGATTCCTAAGAAGTTGTAGTTTTCTTTTGGTGATATTAGAGTTTTCTTATCTTTAAGAGTAAGCATAATATAGCTTTTGCTTCTTGAGACCTTCTGACCTTGGACATGTATGCTTTTATTTTTCATTAGGAAGCATGATTCACCATGATGATTTTTGTTGGAAATGGGTCTAAACTCTTTGCCTCTAATGGATAACAGGCCTTACTGCTCTCTTCATTCTGAGTTAGTTCTCTGCTCAGAGAAGAACATAAGTTGAACGACCTATTTTTGAGATGGGAATTGATGTACTTTGATTGTAATTCAGGGGATGTGTTGAGTCTTGACCAGCGATATACCCATTCATTTTGTGATGGGGATGGCCTCTTGCTTTAACAAGAGGAATTGGCTCCAGTGAATGCAATTGGCCAAACTAACAAACTAACAGTTTATGTCAAAATGGCTACAGTAAGGAACTTATTGAACCTAAGAATGCGAATGAGCTATGAAATTTCATAGAAAACAGTTGTAAATTAGTGGGTGAAAATCCTAATATATGCTATTGAACATTATCAGTTGGTCCTTCCATTTATCTGATTCGGGTGCTCCTCAGTTGATATATAAACTGATTGGTTGCTCTGCTTGCTTGTCACCATTGTCCAATTGTTTTGGTACTCGAATGTAAATACAAATGCCCCCATTGATGGCTATTATAGGTGTTTGCTTATTGAGCTGTTAGCTTACTGGATATAACAAGTACCATATCCATATTGGATTTGACGAGCCGGAGCATGCTACCTTTTGGGAAGGAACTGAAGAAGCACATGAGCCTTTTGGAAGTTTTCTTTTTTAAGTACAAGTTTGCTCTACATAGTGTTGGGTATTTCTAATTTGCTAAGGTAACTGTTTTTTTGGGTATTAATGTTTTTTGTTGGGATGAAACTATGAAAAATTGAGTTTCAACTATATTTTGGTTGTTCCGGTAGAAAGTTTTAAGTTTATTTGTTGTGTATTTCTAGTTTGCAAAGGTAAATGTCGTTATGGATGCAAATGTTTTATGTTGTGATGTAAACTATGAAAACTCGAGTTTCAACTATATTATGGTTGTACCAGTAAAAATTAAGTTTATTTCTTCTACTCCCAATCATTTGAATGATTTACTTGGGTTTCACTTCATATCTCGAGCTTTATAAAGCAATGTCTGGTGTTTTATACACAAGCCTTTTGAGATTGGACCCAAGCCTAGTTGATTTGGGTCTCTCCAAATTAGTAAGTTTCCTGACCCTATTCTCTATCATCACATCCATGGCATCCTAGCTCACCTTGATTCCCTATCCTATTTATCTCCTTCCTCACCCTAACCCATCTATTTGAATTGTTCTCCACGATCTTCTGAGAGAACATTTAAAGCGGATATCAACTCTTATCAGCAGTTTCTTGAAACTTAACTGCCTCCTACTCATAATTGTAAAACTGATGATACTACTCACAACAAGCAGGACTATGTGTGTTGCCATCATTGATCTGGTTTGTATCAACTTTCTCCAAGCTACTTAGTTATGTATCTTCTAAATGATTACAACTTGTCCAATAATTGAATATTTTACTCTCTTTAATTAGTAGTCAATCCTCCTTCCTTACAAGTGTGAACAATTGGGGTCACTTATATCTGGTCAACGTACATGTTCTATTGAAAATCTCCTCATGCTAAATTTGTAATTAACTAATTATCCTGAGTTTATTACTCTGAAGCTGTTACTGTTTAATCATGGCACGAATAGATAGCATGAATATATAAGGTGAACCTTATCATCAACAGTTAACGTGCATTTTAATCCATCTGTCGTACAATGTCCAAGCCAAGTGATAGGGTATGGTACGGATGTACTATATTACCTAACTTAGCCATATGGATACTTATCCAACTGATATTACTTCAATGAGTGAAAATGAAATCTTTCAATGTCCATTTCACTTCAGCCAAAGATTTCTGAGTGATATAGGATAGGAAGTTAAAGGAAATTCTCTTGCTGCACAGAATGTGACAAATTCTATGTTGACTATGTCTCCAAACAACTTACCTTGACTAATGGCATGTTTCAATCCATGATTGGAACCAATACATATATGCACTTGTCTAGTCATGGCAATGTGTAGAAAGACAACCATCATATGTCTGGTTTAAGGATCGCTTGCATTACCATAACAAAGAACAAGCCTTGGTAAATTAAACTCCAGGTGGTAGTTCTTTGTGCAGGCTCGCTCAGTGAACTTTTCCTATAAAAAACAACCATATGCCTGGTTTAGTGTCCTCAGACAAGTGACTTGAGAATAGCCACCTCTTGTTAAGGCAAGCATGACATACAAAAGCCTTCCAATTTGCCATTACATATTTGACAGTACTACTGCCTTGAGTTTTTAAGAATCTAGTACTAAGAGAGAGGTGTCTTCTATTCTCACTATGCATGATAAAATATTCTCTAAACTTTGATTTAATGTTCCATCCATGTATTTTCTTGAACAATTTGAGAATATTAATCCTACTAGAATAAATATGCTTATTTATATGTAAATACATCTACGTTACTGGATTGTATTTTAGAGTAAACTTCTATCACTTGTAGTTTGTTGGGACCTGTGTCCAATCCCTTAGTTCAGTGGTTCAAAAGTACATGGGCAATGGGCATTCAGTTTGAGAATTTAGTGTGAAGTCTGACTGTAGCCACTCTATGCAATTATGCCACAGTTCAGATCTATCATTCAATTTATGTGGATGTAACTTGGAATGATTTTGTGATTAGCAGTTTGCGATGTGTTTGCCCTATTTTGTTTTTGTCATTTACCTGTTTGTCTTCAATTGCTGCTTTTGTTTTTCCTATTTGTATATACAAATCTACATGCTAGTGTATTTGATTTTCCCCAGTTGTAGTTATGCTTGTGCTGTGTTCACTTTTCTTTTCAAGTGAAACAATGTGCCCAAACATTATTATCCATAGAACTGAGAACAAAAGGTAAAGTGACTAATTATTTCTGAGGCTGGGGCAGACCTATAACTTTGAAGATTTGGTAATGTGAAAAAGGGAAACCATAAATAAAAAATGGTGTAGAAAAATAAAGCAGAGCCTATGTTCCATGCACCATTATCTTTATGTTCCTAGAACACATTGTTTGGTGTACACACTTCATTTTGAGCCTGTTTATGCAACTACAATTATGATTTTGTGTTTTTTTTTTTTTTTTTTTGAGATCCATCTTCTAATAATTGTGGAACAGGTGTCCAGGCCATACAAGCAAGCTGAGTTTGAGATCATATTTGGTGAAGGAGTGAGCAAGCCGGTTGGTGTTGCAATATGAAGGCACTTTTTGATAATTCAATTAGATAGAAACTGCACCAGATTTGTTACTATGTGAGTTGGATATGCAGGGTTGCATTTTAACTTGTGCTGAGATGATGGATGTTGTGGCAAAGAAGGGGTCATGGTATAGCTATGGGAATCAGCGGTATGCCTGTGAATATTTCTTTTCTAATGTTGACCTGAGGCTCAGATGTTCAGGACTCACAAAACTCATTTACTACATGGGGCTCAAGGGTTTGGAATCTGAATGGACTTTGGAGGCTTCATTCACATGTTCATGTGCATTATTGACAATCACATTACTGGGTTATGAACTTACCGTATCAAGCCTCTCTAGTTCATTTTCATATCAAGGAGGGAGGTTGGATATAAAATGAGGAAGCAGGATCAATAAGGGGGAGATGTTAATCTACCATTGATGAATGGAAGAATTTCTTTATACAAACATAACCATATCAATTTATATATCTCATTCTCATTCCTTGCCTTCCTGTGCCTGATGCATAGTTTGTCCCTTAAGAAGGCAGATTGAATACTTTATGGTTCATCTCTCATACCTGTAGATAATACGTCAAATAGAACATGCATGCTCCATGATTCACTTCTCATACCTGTTAAAAGAGGAAGGATATGAATCTTCTAGGAGGTGTGGTGCAAGGATTTCTGATATTTTATCACTACTGAATTTGTCATAAAAATGAGGGAGTGGAAAACCATTGGTGTTCCCTCTTTCTTTATGTTGTCATTTCCTAAATTCCAGCAATGAATTGTATTTATGCAAGTCTAGTGTTTAATTGTTCCATGCTGTGTTGTTTGAAAAGATTGGGTCAAGGAAGAGATAGAGTACTGCAATACTTGAGAGAGAACCCTCCTTTGTGCGATGAGATTGAGAAGGTTTGCATCCTTGTCCCTTCTAACCATTCTTTGCTTGAATCATGTATACGTTTCTTGGATGAAATAGGAGTTATTATTATTATTTACATGCTTATTGCTTTTGCTTTAAAGTTCTGCCTGGTAATTTAATTTAATTAAAAGCATTGGCATTCCCATGTTACTATTATGCACTCATATTATCCATCATGTAAAAGATTATTTTGCATATTTTTCCACTTCCAAATCAGTTATGTTGTTTTTTCTGTTGGGCCATATAGGATAATATATGTACTGGTGCCAGACCTACGGTGAAACAGAAGGCATGAACTGTTGTTGATATCACAATGCTGAAATTATTAACACATTTTGGGCCATCAAACTTGAATGATATTCAAATTCATTCTGGTAGTTTGAACTTCTTAATTCTCTTCTCCTTGGTTCCCTCTTCCAAAATTGCTCTCTTTCTATCTAAACACTATCTTAGTCTTGTCATTCAATTAGCACAAGGCTGTTTCATCAAAATTGGTATAAGAGATTATTCTGTCCCGGGGACCCAGGTTTTATGACAATATTTTCCTTTAATCCTTTTCAATTTCTCAATGACAATCATGACTTGTAGAAGGAAGAATTTGGAAGAGCAACTTCAGCAAGGGCAGCAAGCTACTCCAGGAATTATAAAACAAGAATTGCAAGAATTTGTGCAACAATATATTTCCCTTGTATCCTCCTAATGATTGAAACTCTCTCTTCTTGGCTCATCAAAGGAAATACCAAGATCAAAATCTGGAGCAGAAACGTGGAGAGTTTTGAGCAAAGATTAAAGATGTGATGACAAGCAAAGAAGTAGGTTCTTATTCTGGCAACAAAGGGAGGAATTACCATCCAATCTGCAGAAGACCATGTTCCTTCCTATTTACCATGTCAAGAGGAGTTAAAATTTGATATATTTTTTAAGGAACTGAAACTGTGGTAATCATAAAGAATCCGTGATCATAAAATTTCATTGAAACCAATTTCTCAACCAATCAATTTAAGATCATATGGGTACAACCATTACCGAAATGATGGAATTGAAAACATTGCTTCTGGAATCTTCAAGCCTCAATTATTCAGCCATGCTCTTGTCATTTTGCTACCTTGCCCTACTAGTAAAAAAAAAAAAAGATGGTAGCTGGAGGTTTTGCTTTGACTATAAACAACTTATAGTTTGATCATGAAGACAATTTCCCAATACGTTTAATCGATGACCTCCTTATGAGCTTCTTGGACCATGGTGCCTCTTCTCTAAGCTTGATCTTAGAGTTGGCCACCACCAAATTAGAATGTATGAGGCCGACATATTCATGATCTCCTTTAGAACCCAACATATGACTATTTTGAATTAAAGATCATGCTGACCTCAGCAATGCACGTGCCACCTTTTAAACCTTACTGAATTCTATTTTTGGTCATTGACTCAGAAATTTTGTGCTTGTTTTCTTGATGACATTGATCTATATTGCTATACCATGGAAACCCTGTCTAGCACCTCAAATCTGTGTTTCTATTTGGCAAAGCCAAATTGATTTCTTGCAGTTGTTTTCTACTGATCCTTGCAAGATAAGGACAATGGTGCAATAGGTCTTAGGGTATTCTTGGGATTGGCTGGCTACAACAGGAAGTTTGGGCATCATTATGGCTCATTTGGCTAGCCATTAACGGAGTTGCTGAAAAAAGACAGCTTCCAATGAAACTTAGAAGCAGATAAAATTTTTTAATAGCTTTTACTTCTAAAGTTTTTGAATAGCTTAAACAACCAATGCCCTGAACCTCTGCTAGCCTTGCCCAATTTCTGACAATCATTTGTGTTGGAGACAGATGCTTCTAATAATGATATGGGATTGTGTTTATTTATGTAAAATGTGGAAAACCTCTGGCCTGCATGATCAAAGCTTTTGGTATGAAGAGCAAAGACATTTCCTTAGATGTGAAGGAACTCCTAGCCATCATTTGGCAATTACCAAATGTAATGTCCAGGGAAATCATTTTTTCATCAAAACAGATCATATTACTTCAGCAGAAGAACTTTACTAAGCTCTTGGGCATTCCATATACAACTCAATATGCAAAGGGAAAAGATGTATTAGCTGACTCTTAAAGTAGTGAATAAGGGGCACCTGCTATGACATCACCTCTTTCATTTGAGCTTTTATCCACGTACGAGGGTCATAAGTTGGATAGTGAACATATATCTGCACTTTTCATTGATCGTCATGATGACCACCATTTTCTGATGTTAATGAACTTCTCAATGTCTTCTAAAGGGATAAGGTGGAAAGAAAAACATCCGATCACTCAAACTCAACTTAGGCACGATTATGCGATGAGCATGTGACAATGTGCGCAAAAGGTGCTTATTGCAACCATTACCTCTTCCTCGCATTATTGAAGGCTTACCTAAATCTGAGGACCAAAAAAACTGTTTTGATGATGGGAGATATTGGCATAATATGCTGATTTCTTAGCCTTACGATATTTATTTACAGTTTCAAAATTGGCTGCACTCTTGCTTGATAATGTTGCCAAATTACATGGGGATTCCTTGTCGCATTGTCATATATAAGGATATGATTTCTTCTCGAAGGCCTTGACACAGAACTACATATAAGGACTCCATACCAATGCCTAGAAAGATCTTTCATATGCTTGACTGCTTACTAGTCCAAACAATGGCTACAATGAATCTTATTAGCTTAATGGTGGTATGACAACACTTAACATAGCGCAACCAAAATGACACAAACTTTTCTATGGCTGCAGTCACAGCTTAAACTTAATTATGTGGATCCTTCTACTATAGCTTCAGTTGACACCTTGTTACAAGAAAGAATTACCCTTAGCACTTCTGTAAACGAGCAGCTAACATTTGTTTAGAATCGAATGGAAGTTCATGCTGGACAAGAATAGGACAGGGAGAACTTTTCTGGTCGGCCCTCAAACTGTGTCCTCATAGGCAAACTTCTTTGGCTATGAGAAGAACTTCAAACTCCCTTTCAAGAAATATGGACCATTTCTTGTTGAAGTTAAGACTGGAAGAGTTTCATATAAACTCAAGCTGACCCAAGAGGCCAATTTCCATCCTGTCTTGCACGTCTCCTTGCCGAAGAAGCAGATTGGAATCAGCAAGCCAGTGCAACCTACTCTGGTATCTTACAATTTCCAGCACGAGCCCTAAGGCTATCCTGCAAAGCAGAACAATTCAGAGAAAAGACACTCATGTTAAAGAACTTTTGATTCAATGGACCAATTTGACCGAGGAATATACAACTGAGGAGGATTATTACTTATTGCAACCCAGTTTTCTTCATTCCATCCTTGGACACAGATGAACTCACGCTGGGGGCATTTGCTACTGAGTCGAATAACTGCAGTATCAGCCATTCATCAACAGCAGCATTATCAGCAGTAACAACATTACCATCATCAGCAGCATTTGCATAGCCTGATTAGTTAGATTAGCTATAGAGTTGCTAAAATCAGTTAGCTAACCTGTAGCTGAAACGCAGGAATCTAGAAGTTAGAAAGGCTTATAAAATGAATGGTTGTATTTGAGGCTGTATTGTTATGAGGTTACCAGGCCTTTGTATGTACCTTTTGACCTTCGTTGTTATATGTGAATGACTGATGAATGAATCTGGTCTCAACATTTCAAATTCTTGTCGAGGCATCTTCATTTCCTCTGATTCTCTTCTCCTCCACTCTTCCTTCCAATTTTCTCTCTTCTCTATAGACACTATCTTCTGTATTATGATTGAATCACCTCAAGGCTAAGTCATCAGATACCTTTGAGGAACAAAATTTTCTGAATGAATTTTATACCATAAGTTACAATAAAATGATCAGAAGATTAATTCAACAAATTGCCAGTGATGTAAGAATGCTGCGAATTTCATATGAAAGGGAATTTCAATGCATTAGTAGTTAATGCTTTGACATGTATGTATCTGTTTGCATTAGCATGCCTCGGCCATGTGGGGAAGATTGCAAGAAACGAACATTGAGGAATTTTGTGGCAAGTTGGTTGTGACTGAGTTCCCTACTTTCAGTAGATTTTAAGTTCTACTCCCCCGACCATGACCTTGACTTGTGATGTTGCATTATTCGAGAAAATTGTAAAGCAATATTAATTTGGGTGTGCAGCTAGTTCGGTCCCAGATGTTAGATCGGATTGGGCAAGTAAGTTCTTCGTATGCTGGACAGTCACCCCAGGCGTTGCAGCACCAAGAGCAGGACTTTTTTGAGGAGGAGATACCATAAGATGAAGCAATCTAAGCTTCTACCGAGGCAGGCCATACAGGAATAGCAAGAATTCTTTGACCTTTAGCTGCAGTCTTGGCAATGCTTGATGATACTTTCATCTCTGTGGATCGAAACACAAGCATGTGGTACCAAGGCAGTTCACAAATTGGGAGGTCAAAAGTTGAAAATCAGAATATATTCTGCATTTTTTCTGGCTTAAGGCCAAGAAGGAAAAGGGGAAGGAAAGAGCGGTGGGGACATCTGGTTATGTGCAATTTATACTTGCCCCTGTTAATTCTGTGTCTACTACAGTTTATATTGTAAATTTTCAATTATAAACTTCCTCTCTTTGAAGAAGGGGTTTCAGGAAGTCTACTTTTATTTTGAATTAAGCGTCGGCTCTGTTTGTTGGGGGAATGTAACTTCCTGAAAAATATATTTCTCATTAATATTTTTCTGTGTTTGGCACGTATAGAAAAACAAATCACCTGAAATTATTTTCATAGTTAAAGAAAAACTTAAATTTAAACTCCAGAAAATAATTTTTTGTCCAAAGAATTTTTAAAGCTTATTTACTATTCACTATCAATCACAAATATCTATTAAAGAGGACCACAAAAACCCATCCTCTGTTCATGACAAGCAGGTATTAAAGTTGGGCCATGTCGTTCTGAACCATTGCTGGTAGACTGCTTGTGATGTCTTGGGTACTATTGTATGCTGGGTGCCACATTGTCCACCGAGGATCACCAAATGGGTAGCAATGCTTCGAGCCACAATTGTTGTTCAATGACTGTCAATAGCCCTGTACATGTCGCTAGTCACCAACCGGTTGCTCCTCTAGCCATCGTTGTTGTTCGCTGGTCGGCAAGCCTTGATGTTGACCTGCTATTTGCTGATGCCGGTGAATCTCAACCCTATCGTCGGCACCGTGGCATTAGTGATTCTCACTTTTGGTTGCACCATTTGCCTTGGTTTAAGTTTCGGCAATTCCTTGGTGTTCACGACTGAACCCGTTGTCATTGTCATTTCACCGTAATATAAAATAAATAATAAATATTAAAGCATGCCATTAAAAATAGCTCAAAATTGAAAGAACCACAGTATATCCCGCTTGCTACTGGCCAGCAGTGATGCTCGAGCAACTGTTTAATATTCGGCGCTTGTCCAGTCATATCTGGACTCCACCCTATTTTTATCATAATTAATACCCCAATCCATACCAACCAATGTATTAACTTCACCTGCAATGTTTTGATCAATCAAAGAGATTTATCTGCTGCACTCCAAACCAATCAAAGAGCTGCACACTGAACCTTCCACCCAAGCCTACAATATGAAGACCGACCAGAAGACACTTAATTCTTTTTTTTTTTTTTTTTTTTGGGGAGGGGGGGGGGGTAAGTAAGAAGACACTTGATTCAGTCTTAACCTCAAATAAAAGTGCAGAGAAGTACATTAACTGTTTGTCATTTGGCTAAACAAAAGGAAGCTTCTTTTCCCTTTAATACTCTGGCCACTGCGTCTACCTTCGATTCATTAGATTGTGATATATGGAGTCTTTGCTCCCAGTTATCTATTTGATGATATCATTACTTCTTAACAACTCTGGATAATCAGGGTCGAGTCACTTGATGAAATTGAAATCTAAAACCAAATATATGATACAAACCTTTGTTCAAAAAGCCCAGGCTTGGTTTAATTTTAAGGTTACAAAAAAATAGGACTGACAAGGGATTAAAATCTCAAATGCCAAATTTCTACAATTCTGACGGGATCCTACGTCAAAGAGCCCGTGCCTATACCCTCAACAGAATGGGATTGCTGAGAGCAAACATCGGCATCTTCTATCTGTTGCTAGAGCCCTTATGTTTCAAGCATCTCTTCCTATCAGATATTGGCCTACTTGACAAACAATGTAATCTGCTCAAGCTGTAGACTTTCAGAGATCTGACACCTGTTAACCGCAGGACAACTACTCGAGCAGGATGCTGATGATGCAGAGATTTATACTGTTATTTATTTTGTTGGAGTGTATAATTCTGTAGCCTAGTTGGCATGTAATTTGTTAATAAGCTAGCTTGTTAGAATATTACTAATCCTTCCCTTGCCTATAAATGAACAGGAAGGCTCATTGTAATAAGGAAATGAGGAAAACTTTCCTCCATAAAATACAGGTCTCTTCCTGCGTCCTGTTATTTCCTTCTCCTTCTCTTCCTGCACCCACTGTCAAGTTTCAGATCACACTCTCCGAAATTGCTTAAAGGATGAAAATGCGCAAATACCTTTATGTAACCATTGCAACAAGACTGGACATGTTGTTGAGTAGTGTTACAAGCCAAATGGCTATCCTCCGGGACATAAGCTTCATGGCAAGACAGGAAGTCCATATTTTTTTGTTTGGGTAAATAAATCTAGTCTTTCTACTGATATACATCGAGCATTGGAAAAAAAATGATAACATTGCCTTAATTGAGGATCAATTCCAGCAGCTTATGGGATTACTCTAGTTCAAAGATCCTTCAGCAACAACACAATGTTGATCAAGCTCAATCCATCATCAACCTTGTTTCAGAATCGTCAAAAATGTCCAATGTGGCTGGTATCTCTCTTTGTCTCTCAACTCATAAACCTTTAAATTGGCCTGATACACCCTGGATTCTTGATATCAGTGCCACAGACTACATGATCAAAAACACATCCTTTTGTGCTGAAGAATTAACCATTGTGTTGGCTAGAATCACTCTGAAAGATGTCCTATGCGTTTCATCTTTTGCTTTCAATCTGATTTCTGCTAATAAATTCACTGATACCCCAAATTGTTGTTTGTTTTTTCTTCTTTGAGCTATATTTTATTCAGGACCTTTCATCTCGAACAACGATTGGAATGGGTAAAGTGAGAAATGGACTATATTATCAGCTGAACAATATAGTCCCTTCTAATGCTTTCGTGGCTGCCATATCCAAGCTCACAAATAAATCTACTTGCAATAAGTTCTGCAGCAATGCTTCATCTTTTCCATTTTCAGAAACTTTGGCATGATCGTTTAGGTCACATATCATCCTCTAAATTGAGACTAATCAATGATCCTCATGTAAAAATTGCTGCACATCCTGAGAATGAAAGTCCCAATTCTATTTGTCATATGGCTAAGCATCGGCTCTCCCTTTCCTCTAGTCAACATGAATCTAATGCTATTTTCAACATGATTTACTATGATGTTTGGAGGCCATTTTTTGAAATTGCTTATGATGGATCATAGTACTTCTTGATTATTGTTGATGACTTTTCTAGAAGCAATTGTATCTATCTCCTGCAACAAATATCTTACACTAGGCATTGCATAATATCCTTTGGTTTTTTTTATTGAACTCAATTTGGAGCAATTGATTCTTCTTGGAAGAATTGATGGCTCTCCTTTGCGGGTAGGCTCCAATTGATTTCCTCCATTCTTTCCACAATCTACCACTACTGGGCCTCCCTGTTCATCCTTCCAAAAGCCATCTTAAAATGCATTGAAAAATCCATTCGCACACATTTTTGTGTCACGGATCCTCTACTAGTCTCTCTTCCGCAAAGGTTGCCTGGTCTGATGTGTACTCCCCTAAAGAGGAAGGCGGTTTAGGAATAAAAAACTTGTGCGCTTCTAATAAAGCCTTGCTGGCCCGTCACTTCTGGAGGATTATCACCAAGGACCCGAACTCCATTTGGGTCGCATGGTGTTATGATCATCGCATCAAAGATCGCTGCATATGGACCATCAAAGTTCCGGATTCTGCCCCGAGGAGTTGGAAAAAGCTAATGAAGCTCTATGTTACCCTTCACTCTAAGATTCGGCATTATATTGGTAACGGTGGCGACACCTTCCTTTGGATTGACTCTTGGCATCCTCTCGGTCCGCTTCATGACAAATTTAACGAAAGAATCAGGTGTATTACTGGATTGCCATTAGATGCTAAGGTTAAGGAAATCATTAGAAATGGCGAATGAAAATGGCCAAACCCTTTTAATATGGAAGTTGCTAGGATTTTGAATAACATGCCTCCATATCTCCCTGATCCAGCTCGCAATGATGTGGTAGTTTGGACTGCCGACCGTAGTGGGGTTTTCTCTTCAAAATCTGCCTATGGGCTTTTCCGAGAACCGAAAGGCGTGGTGGAGTGGTTTAGCCTTGTTTGGGGCCCTATGTGAATCCCGGCTTACAACTTTATTCTCTGGCTGGCTATTCGACAAAAACTTACCACTCTCGATAGAATTGGAAATTTCCTTCACATTCCTGCGACATGTATTCTCTGTCCCAACGGAAGGGAGTGTCATGATCACCTTTTCTTTGACTGCCTGTTTTCCTCATCTGTTTGGAATCAAATGCTCCATAAGGCGGGGTGTAGCTGGCCACACCCTAATTAGAAATCTGACATCTTGTGGGAAACAAAACGATGGAAAGACAAAAACCTCAAAGCTTACTCATTCCGTCTTACCTTGGCTGCTTCCGCCTATTTTATCTGGAAAGAGAGGAATCATCGTATGTTTAAGGAAACGAGGGCGCTTAACGAAACCCAAATGGTTACCCAGATATCTGCGGCAGTCTGGGGAAAGATAGAGGTATCCCATAGTGCCGTTACAGAGTAGGATAGGCAAATTTTGGAAAGATGGAACATTCCTATTTCAAACTTGCATTCGAATGATTGGATTTCCGGTTGACAGTTGGATGGATTGCTGGTGTGCTTTCTTTGGTAGCTGGAGCGTCTGATGCTGTGTTGAGGCCGGAATGCCTTTCTTTTCTGGCGACTTTGCTTTAAAAAAAAAATGGAGTGTTTTTGCTAGACGAAGTGTTTTTTTGGACGGAGTGTTTTCTGCTATCCTTGGACGAAGTGGCTTTGTTCTTTTATTCGGAGCCTTATATCCGGAGTGCCCTTTTGTCCACTTAAAGGCCGGAGTAGCCTTGTCTCCTTTTTCAGAGACTATTGCCCAAAAAAAAAAAAAAAAAAGGCCTTAGTGGCCTTGTTTTCTCGTCTGGAGGCTTTTACCCAAAAAAAAATAAAAAGGCCGGAGTGCTTTATGTCTTTAAAGACAGAGTGGCCTTCGTTTGTCGATTCCGGAGCTCTAGAAGGCCAAAGTACTTTTAGCCTTTTATCCGGAGTGCTTGCTGGTATACTTTTATTGTTTTACCCGGTGTGCTCTTTTTTTGTCCTCTTAAAGGCCGAAGTGGCTTTTTCGTTCAAAAAAAAAAAAAAAAGAAAAAAAGAGGGAGTTTAATGCTCACTATTAGCCCGGAGTGACCTATCGTTCGATAATTCAGGTGCCCTAATAGCCGGTGTGTATTTATCCTTATATCCGGAGTGTCTTTGCGTTTAATGCTCCGGTGCTCTAAATGGCCGGAATGCTTTTATCCGGTGCTCTTTAAGCCGGAGTACTCTTTTCTGGAGCTCTAAAGGCCGGAGTGCTTCCTTATATCCGGAGTACCTTTTCGCTGGATCTTTCCGGAGCCCAAAGAGGCCAGAGTACTTTCTTGTCCTTTATCTGGAGTAATTATTTGTTCTTTTAAAGGCCGGAGTGGTTTTTACAAAAAAAAAAAAAAAAAAAAAAAACACCTTGAAGGCCGGAGTGCTCTTCGTTCGCTAAAAGGCTGGAATGACCTTTTAGCGAACTTTTCCTGGAGTTCCTTTATATTCTCTAAAAGGTTGGACGGAGTGCCTGTGTTCCTTGGTGGCCGGAGTGCTTTATGTTCATATTGGACGGATTGGCTTTGTTCGTTTTCCAGAGTGCCTTTTGCTCTCTATTGGACGGAGTGGCTTTGTTACTGTGGCCAGAGTATTTTCTCATGTTGGACGGAGTGGCATTGTTGTATTTTCCGGAATTCCTTTGGTCCTTTATAGGGCGGAGTGGCCTTGCTTATCTTTAAGGTTGGAGCGGCCGTGTGTTGTGGTGTGGACAGAGCTGATTGAGATTGCCACTCTTGCCTTGTTTCCTCCTTTGTC
Source organism: Nepenthes mirabilis (assembly GCA_025585075.1). Taxonomy (NCBI): domain Eukaryota; kingdom Viridiplantae; phylum Streptophyta; class Magnoliopsida; order Caryophyllales; family Nepenthaceae; genus Nepenthes; species Nepenthes mirabilis. Next base: position 27,693 of record JAODPA010115477.1, read on the forward strand.
ATTTTCAGAGTACGAGTCAAATGCTGAACTGGTTTTGCACTTCCATCACCGTTCTCGAATTTGTAATCCTGCTATTAATGACTTTTATCATGGTTTAGGGGACACCCTGTCTCTATGTTTTATTTTCAAGTTGGCAAAACACTTGGTAAAGAATATAGTTGATTGTACATTTTATAAATTTTAATTCAATTAATTACTTAACAAAAAAAATAATTTGGAGCAAAAATAAAAATTTTAAGAAGTGACAATAAAGTCAAATTTCAAACGATAGATTTCTTTACTAAAAGATATATTATCTATCAGTGAAGTTGTATTGAAACACCTTAAACAAATTACATTGTTGAAAGAATGCATCAACACTTATTGTTGCAACTCGGATCTGAAATGCTGAAACTCGACTTGGACTCTCCACATAGAACATCTCAAACCATAAATAACCATCATAAAAATCATATGAAGAAAAACATTTATAAAAAGTCCAACTCTTCAAACTACAAGGTAAAAATAAATGTCTGGTCTATGCAAAACACCAAGGGACACAACCCTAAAAATAACTAAGTGTCTCAAACTACATATTGTCAAAATAAATCCTCTCCACACTTAACATGAAAAAACAAGACTCTAGGATCCTCTACCTACAAGCTCCTCAACAAAAGCTGGAATATTTGCTAGCCCTACAATCTTGCACTATTCTAGAGCTAATTAAATATAAGGGTGAGCTAAAAATTTTCATTAAGTGATATAATCAATAATGTAGGAAAATAATCATCTCATATAACAAAATTATGATATATAAGAGCAATAACAATATCATAAAATTGACTATATTTTATCTAAGACTCTATAACATGTTGTAATCACAACTCAAGAACACTACAAGAATAGAACACCAAGGGTTACAACCGAACCCAAAATATTAAAAATATAGTCAAGATTCTATAGAATTTAAATATTAACAAAAATATAAATTCTACAAAACTTATCTAAATAGATGTCATTACAATGTAAAATATCACAATCTCCATGGATCTTATTTTATAATTATGAATCAAATGCCATGTACTACCACACCACAGTAGATAAGTTCCATAAGGTAACCAATGTTCTCGAGTTTGACATGCAACTAATAACTCAATGGTCTCATGAGACTATGCCACATCGGGTGTGCAACATCTTTTTCTACCTGTAGTGAAAATCCCAAAGCTTCAGTATAGGAATCAATCCCAAAGGATCCACAACTCTCTATGTGGACATTAGCCTCAATCATCCGTCCATAACAGAAATCCCCCACTTTTGGTATATGTAATAGTTTCATAGAGCCCAAACTCTTTACAAAGAACTAGCCTCAAAGAATTCTCAAGTTTTATTATAACATGTGAAACCTAGAGTCCCTCACTATGATATTTCTGAATACCACGTTCTTCTATGGTCATATAATTATAAGCATCTTTCTAAGAAGTAGGCCTTAATTTGTTGAGATATGGAATAGATATCAAATAACTATTTGATAACTATGAATTACACTACAGTTTTATAGGTTTTATACTTCTTGATATCGTATTATTTTTAATAGTCTTCTTTACCTATCCATGGATAACAATGACAACTCACGCATTCAAAGTTTATGTAAAGAGAATCAATACCATGAAAGAACAAGAGAAGACATTCCGAGTATAGTAAGTACTTGTCACATGACACCCCCATTGGGCCAACTATAGCTTCGTACTCTGGATATACTACTAGAATAGTCACCCAAAATCTTACACCTAAGATTCAGACTGAACCAACACTCTAATCCTCTAACATTCTAATGCTGCATTGCGTGCTTAATCATATACTCTACCAAAGGGTGCACAAGGCAATCTATGCTACAATCTATGCCACTAAGGCAATAAGTTAAATATATCATATTATGTCATTAACCTATAGAATTTTTGAGACTCTCAAATTTACTCCAAGACTCATCCAATGTTCGAATATGTAATTGCATGCTAATCGAACATCAACACCTAATTTTATGAAATAACGTTATTTTTTCACAAGATTTAATATTAAATGTATACAGTCTATAAAAAATACATTTACTAAGATGCATATAAAAAATATGTTGCTAAGCCAGTCAATCTACCAACTTACCTTGAACCAAGTCCTTGCATTCAAATGCGGTATCACACGCTAATCTCACGTCAAGTCAATTAATCTATAGATCCATTGATCTATATAAAAACAGTAATATCAAAAGGTTTCTATACTAGAGTTCTCCTTGAACAAATTCATAACATTCGATCAAGAGTTATATATAGTAGATCTACAAGAAACATGTAAGAAATATGAAATCTCGCCATCATCATGTCGACATTGGAACATTGTTTAAAAGCTGGTCAAATTATAGTGCAATATTCGAATACTAACCCAAATGCAGTCAAATGTTACTCTGAAATCAATGTGAAATACTTCAAATGGTCATGAAAATTTACATGCACATCCTATACTTTGTTTATTATTAGATCATATCATGAAAACCGATGTACAACGAGACGAATGTACAAATCTTTGATCAACAAGAAAGATATGGAATTTTAAAGGAAAGGGGTACTTTCACTTACCTCAAAATGCATGAAAACTTAGTCTTTATCACTGGCGGCTACCAAAAAACTCTTCCATGAATGGATCTCTAAAGTGGCTTCCGCTTGCTCTACAAAAGTAGGCTAGAATGCAAAAGGAGGTAGGTGGTTAAGAGAGGATGAATATAAATGTGAGGGATTAGGGTGAGGGAGAGGGAGCTACAGGTCATGGGTTCATAAAACTCAAACTACTGCTGTTGCTTTTTCTTCTTCTTCTCCTTTTTTTTTTTATTTTTATTTTTTTCAAGTTAATTTGTGATGAAGTTATTAGATGAGGAAGTGGAGAAGGTGGCTGCATGCAATGGGAAAAAAGAGGCACATCTCTCAAGGCAATATTAGGGTTTCAAGGGTTTTAAAGGAATTTCAAATGAAATTGGGGTTTAGAGGTGTTTTGCTAATTTTTAATAAGTTTGTTTCAAATTTGTTTCAAATCCTAATTACAACTAGAAGCATAGTTTAATATCATGAAGATTTTAGATAGTAAAATAAAGCACCGAAAATAATTTTACTGTCTAATAGTAAAATTATTAAAATAGGATTCTAAGACTTTCACGAATCTAAATTGTCTGGGGTCTTCAAAAGATTAGTCTATACTTTTTTTACAAACTATTAGCTCCAAAAAATTTCATATCCAACATAATTTCGTTAATTGAGGACTATAATTGATCCAAAAGCCTAATTAACAAGTCAAAACACTAGTGTTACACTTACTGAATGTTGAGCTCTAAGATTCCACTAAAATTCTGGAATGACTTCATCCTTACAACAGCTACATCATCACCGGGACAACCACTCCTTTGCTAGTTGAAAAAATTTCTAATGAGATCATTTTTGGTATAAAACCTGCCTATGATAATTTGAGAACTTTCAGATGTTATTGTTTTGCCTCCACACTTCTCCCAGGGGGGGAAGAAATTCGATCTTTGTTGCTTGGATACCTTTCTGGAGCTAACGGGTACAAGCTTTTAGATGTTGCTGCACTTTTTATTTTAGGGATGTTGTTTTTCATGAAAATTTGTTTCCTTTCCAAAAGCATATGCAGATTTTTGTCCAACGCCTTTAGAAAATCCCTGGCAAATTCATAATGTCACCTGCAGACTCTACAGATCATGCTATTTCCCATCAACCGATTTTTCCTTCTCCAGATGAATACCATAATGATCCAATCCTCCTCAATAACAACCCTGAAATTCCTTTTAAATGTCAGACTGTAGAGGCCATACAGGATCCTTCACTTTTAAGAACAAATATCCCATCTGTCTTGCCTGCTATCACACCAGCTTGCAGATCTACTAGAGTGTTACCGGTCTCATTGCATCTGACACCCCGACATCACCACCACAGTTGAGAACCCGTAAAAGCTCGCGCACAACACATCCTCCACGTAGATACCGGGATTTCATATAGTATTTTAGGGTATTTCATTTAGAGTATTGGTATACTGTCATTATACACAGCATTATTATACTGTCAATTGGTATATGGTCATTTTAGATTTAGTTCTGTTAGGCTTATTGTCATTTGGGTATACTGTCAATTGCCTTATTGTTCGGTTAGGCACAACATTAGTCGGTTTGGCTGATTCAGCTCAGCCCACGTGAGCTCACGGTTGTTGACCATATGTAATGCCAGAAACAAACAGAATAGAAACAGAAAAAGAATTATCACTCATTTCTTTTTCTCTCTATTATCAAAATTCAAATAAAAATGACACAAAATTGATGAATAGACCCATTTATAAAAAACTGGTATGCAAATACTACTCAAGTATGATTTGAACGCTAAGGCATAATCCGAATTCCACATTAGCGCCTCTCATACATATATTAGGCATCAATATTCTACCTTAAATATATACGTGCATTACACAAGTGTAACTCAAATATGAACATTTTGCTATAAAATTATACATAACTTGTAAATCATTATTTTTATTGAGATCTTAAGCATGTCTAGCAGTATCCAAGCAAAGACATCCATAAGAATTCAAATTGGCTTAGCCTTATATCTACTTTCCACTTTGGAGAGATTTTGACCGATTTTTTACCAGATTAACCTTGTAGTAGAGGCATTTCGTCTCTAAGAAGAAATTCTTCAATTTGTTGTGGGAGAAATCGGGCCTTTGATTTGGATTGAGTAGTGACTTCTTCTATTCACCTAGTCTTCTCTCATTTCTTTTATCTCATATTCTATTTTTACTTTTATTTTTAGATATAAAATGGAGGTGGCGATCCTAAATGTAGCTAAAAATAGCTGACCAAAGGTAGCATTATAGACTAAGTATAGTTCTACTACTAGAAAAATCAAGCAGTGGGAAGTAGTCTAGGATGTGTTCCCAATGTAACTTTAATATTTATAATACATTCTACTTTGATCGGTTCATTACCCACGCCATATATTGGCCTGTTTGATAAGTTTATCTATTGACATTTTAGCTCTAGTCTAATAAATAAATAAAAATAAAGAATATTCTTAGAGTTTTTACAATCAAAAAAGTCTCGTTTTAACTATAGTCGTATACTCTATATGAAACAAGTGCAGATACAATTGGAGATTCTGCATGAAAAAATATTACATGTTATATTTGTCACTAAAATTGACTTATTTTCCTTACCCTAATAAATGCCTCTTATTCTAAGAAATTTCATTGGGATTCTCTTTAGTTATGGCTCCTACTAGCCCCATGGAGACCATATTGATAACTCCTATTACCACCTGGTTACGTGGTTGCTATTTTGGGTCTTTTCCATTGTTTTCTTCTTCTCGTTAGCCGCTTTATTTTGTAGAATATTTCTTAAGAAAGCCTGTATGAATCAAAGTTTCAATATCTTTTTATAGTCCAGTCTTTAGTGGTCTATCCCGGATATTGGTTATATTGATAATATTATGATAGATTTGCTATCTCCGGATTCTTGATCAACTTAGGCCATTTAAAAAATTTCTCATTTTAGATTTATATTGGACGTTTGCCATGGTATCTACGAGAAGACGAAGAGAATGGTTTGAATGTTCAACATGAGTCTGGTCTAATCTGGTCAAATCCTCTATTAATTTTAAAAGTCTTTAGTTGGGGTTACCTCTGTTGTTCATTTGCTTTCCTCGTCCATTCTTTCCTTTGTGAGATCCATAGCTCGCCTCTCTGCATAAATTAGTTTACTTAACAGTTATGTATTACTAGGTAATTGTTTTAACTTCTAAGAAAGTCTTGAGATCCTATTGAACTAATGACTCGAATAAGTCACTAGTTGAATGGTCACCATAAATTAACTTTGTTTTATTGGTAAATTTTGACATGCTTCGAGCTTTAGTGTTGAAGCTATCGAGGATGCGCTTTAGGCTCTCACCGGGAACTTATTAGACACTAACTAGATGTCAAGATTGCTTCTCTTTCCCGCAATTAGAGTTAAAGTGGGATAAAAACTTATCAACAAATTTTTTAAAGTTTCTAATTAAATTTAGTCCTACCCTACACAACCAAATTTCAGCGTCATTAGCATAAAGCAACATTCTTTAAATTTTTGGAATCAAGTACTGTGTAGGAGTAGTTGGCATGATCCATATGATAAACACTTTATACTGTTTTAAAGTTGACATTTTAAATTTATTCCTCTTTATATCCGGATGAAATGAGTTTGATCCATCTAGGCAGTTTGATTGAAGAATTTTCTTGAAAGATCTCAATTCTTTTGATTCTTTCGTTCAATTCAACTACAGAAGTAATTTTCTTTACATTTAGTAAATTACTCAATTCAAAATAATTCATAGTTACCCTAGGCATATTGCTTAGCTAGGAGGATTTACAGGGGGCTGCAACATGACCCATCCTCTCAGTAAGAATAATGCTATAAATTTTGAGTATATCTGGGATTTATTTTCTCTAGAGCTTCCTATCTGTCTCCAAAATTTAACCAACTTTCAAGAGGAGATAGGTTGGTGAGGTGCCTCGCAAATGATTAGCGACTTAATCCTTGTCTATGTCCTCTTAGACATGACCCTTTTACTCTTCAACTTTATATTAGAAGTTTAACTTTGTGAGAGTTGGATGTTAGCTTGATGAGGCAGGTCTTCCAATTTGTCTAACAAATATTTTAGTATTCTGGGAATAACCTAAAGTTTTGTAACCATTGCCCCATCTTTGGTGTTGTTGGTGAATGAGTGCTTATTTGGTTTTCATTGTTTTGTTGGGCACCATGAGAAGAGACGTTCTGAGAAATTTAACTTCATAGACCAAGTGCCTTTGTGTTAACTATAATAATTTTTGGTGAATTTTTCTGAGTATTAAATTACGTAGGAATGAGTTTCTTGATTCATTTTCATAGACAGTACCATGATGCAAACCACTTGTTTGGATTCAATCCCAATTGTTTTTGAAGTAACCTATTGAATATCATTATCTAGATTCTATTTATTATAAACTAAAAATAGAATTCAGAGAGACGAGACTACTCTCTAGTTTATTTTATGATATTTAAACAAAAAAAAGTCTCTAACAATCAAGTTAGAAGGTGAGAAAGAGTGTAGAAGATCTGGGCTCCATAAATTTTTTACGGGGAGGAGGTGTTTTGGATGACGGGTCTTGAACCTCTTTAATTTGAAGGCCAAAGTGTTGCAAATTTTGTATTTTAGAGATATTAATGATCAATAGATAATCATATTCTCCTAGTGTTTGACCTATCAAAAGATGCCACTAGACTGCTAAGCAAATTTATATTTATAGAGGTGTAAAACTAGTCTTTTTAGGTAGTTTATGCCAATTTTCTTTGTGGTTGTGGACGATTTTTCAGAAGATGAATTGTTAGCAATTTATTCTGCATATTTTTTCACATAAGAGAATTGAATATGTTTATTAAGTTATACGAGGCTAACCTTTAGTGTATATGTTTTCGATCACCAGTTTGGAGGAACTATTTCTAAGTTCTAGTATATAGACATCATGATTGAACTGATAAATCGTAGTCAAGGAACATAAAACTTTGGCCAAATATAGAGACCTGGTTGTTTTGCTAAGTAATATGGCTCTCATTAATTTACTCTTCCATGTTGGAGCAAAACACGCGGAAGACCGAGCGGACACAACGTTCGGACAGAAAACGGAGAGCAAAGCTCTCGGACGGTCGGGAGAGGTAGAGAAAAATGTGAGAGGGAACACATGAATTTTAACGTGGAAAACCCTTCTTGAACAAGGGAAAAACCACGAAAGAATACACTATAAAGGATTGCTTACAAGTGTTAGCTACACAAGCTCAAATTAAAGAAAAA
>JAODPA010115477.1:36532-47735 GCA_025585075.1 Nepenthes mirabilis
TATAATTATCATGTTTTATTAGTTATTTATGATTTTGGATTTCTATATGACTGTTTCAGGTCAGGTCAGGTGACTCGGGCTTAGGACTTCAAGAGATTTGTGCTTCTTCCCTCTCAATTAAAATCTATATATTGTTTTAAATTGATCTCGACTAACCCATTTTTGTTGCATTTTTTCTTTCGGTTTGGTCAAACCATGGATAAAACCTTTAATCTGAAACAGGAGGTGGATCACCTGACCTGCTCTTCGATTAGGCCTAAGATGTTTGAGACCTAGGGTCGTCTTTTCTGAGGATAGATTTACAGAGGCACAGAAGCAAGTCTCTGAATGGGTGAGGATGACTATGGCCTCTGAGGACCGGGTTAACATTATGGAGGACCATGCAAACACTGCTAAATATCGGGTTTCTGTTGCTGAGGCTAAGATTCTTGAGTTTTGAGGCTTCTTCCCGTCTCGTTGAAGATTGGGTTGCTGATGTTGTTCGCTGAGCCGTGGTTGCTCAGCATACCAATGAAGAGCACCATGCTGCTTGTGTTCAACTTATAAAAGATCTTAGCGGGCGGTTTTGCCCAGATGATATCAGACCTCTCTCATTGTAGCTCGCTGCCAAGAGGGAGTCAAGCTCTTTCCCACTCTGGTATCCTTGATCGCATACCATTCCTCTGCGGGTTGCCTCTATTCGAGGAATGCTGGGGCAGCCGATGTCTCAGGGATTCTGGACTCCACGGATCTTACCACTCTTGGGATTCCAAATCACATCCTTGGCTCAAAAGTAAGTTCTTGACCTATAAATATCTCGGTCTCCCTTTTCAAATTCCATAGTATGAAATGAACATAAATCAGATTTTATCTCTAAGATTTAAAAATATATTGTTTATTCTTCCGACCTAAAATTTAAATTGATGGCGGGACGGGAATTTATAATCAAATATTGTTAAATGATAACTAAATTAATAATGACCAAACTGCAGTACCTAAAGGTCACACTCGATTTTTGAGTTTCTGTCATCATCAAATATTGAAGTTCTTTATATTAATAGGTAGTGGATTGAAACACATATATACCACACTCATAATATTACTATGTACCATAATAATAAAGTATCTTACTCTATAAAAGGCTGCACTTCCTTACAATTTTTCAAGATATATAGTTGAGCTTTATTCCAATCTTGAAAACTCAACTCTTTAATACTTTTTTTGCCCAATGGTCTTCCAAATTTAGAAAACACAAATAACCCCACATGTACTTCACTGCCGTCAAAATTTCTTTCTTTACGATTGAATCTTGTTTCTGCCCTACCCAAATATCTAGAGCAAAATACAAGGCATTCTTCTGCTATATGACATTCAGCTATAGAGCCTTCTGGGCGAGCTTTATTACGTACATATGATTTTAACTTACGCATATACCTGTAAACAAGACTTTATTAGTTCAAATACCATAATCATTATATTCAAAATACACATGCTATAAATTTTAGGAATATCTCACCTTTCAAAAGGATACATCCACCGATATTGAACTGGTCCTGCAACTTTTGCCTCACTTGCCAAATGAATAGGTATATATGTTTTTTATTAAAACATATTTATTATGTTTTTTATATGATCATCTAGAGTTAAATTTTAATCATAATCAAATCTATCATGAAAATTTGGGCCCTCTATCTCATTTATGGTGTGGATTAGGGAATTCAAATCAGCTAGAATTTATATTGGATTCAACACATTCAGTCTTTTATATGAATTTGTTTTTCTACTTATATAATGTTATTAATTTTCTAACATTATTTCTTTTTCCCAACTAAAGAAGGAGAAAAGAGAACCTACTCAATCTTCAACTCGCCCAATTTGCCGGAGTGATGGACATCGCGTTTCACACCATTCATTAATGCCTCCTCCTTACTTTTATTTTTGCTGAAAATTTTGATTTGCCCACTTTGCCAGCTACTCCCAACAAAAAGACACATCCTCACCTCAACAAATCTCATTTGACAGGGTGCCCCCGTCATGTCAAGGGCATTTTAGGTAATCAAAGGAAAGCAAAATTGAAATTCCCTAAAAGCCCCGTTCTATCTTATCTTTTTATTTAATATTAACCAAAAGATTATAATTAATACAAATCAGACATTCAAGTTGAATCGGCATGCCTTGTAGAAATGGGACCATTTTGTGGTCTTATTCTCATCTAAACCGTCCATCGCTTCATCCAACGGATCTCATAAGTGGGGCAGTTGTTATACAGTGCTTTCTATTACTTCATCTTCCTCAGTGGCACTCCACCGGTCCTCCTTTGTCGACGAGATTTTCGTGAAACCTCGTTCGGACCTTCGATCCCATGATCCATTTTGTCCCTCGATCTCATCTACACTGAACTACTAGGGAGAAAAAAATTAGCCCTGGATGTGAATCTATAGATAATCAACGATGCCGTGCTTTCTTCTGTGGATCGATAGTTCCGATACTCAACCACCGACGCCGTTTTTCTTGGGCTGTTTCGTGGCGTGCCTGTCGTAAAAGGGTCTTAGTTGGAATCAGCGAGTTTGGTCCGGTGACCTGGTGAGCGGACTCGGAGACTTGGTTGTTTTTGCGGACAGACTGTAAGTTCGAAGCAGGAGCCCATGCCGTTGGTTGGAATGAGACGTTCGATGAGGGTGTTCGTGCCGAAAACGACGGACGGTGAGGGAGTAATGGTGCTGCGATCAGGAACGCGACTTTGGGTCGAATCCGGCGACAGGAATTTCAGAGGGAAGGAGGGAAACGAGTGGTTGCGGTTGATTGATGGAGGCGGCGACGGTGGTAGCCTTGTTCACCACAAGGAAAACAGGTGGCATGAGGGGTCGTTCCTGAAGCAAGAAGCCGAAGAAATCGAGGTTGATGGTGATGAAAAATCGGTGTTGGGATCTGTAAATAGTGAGCCCAGTGGCTCACTCGAGGGTGATGGTTGTGTAGATAAGATGTACGGGAATCTTTATAGACGGAAGAGAAAGAGCTTTGACAAGAAAAAATCTGACCTCTTGGATGATTCGGATGGCGAGAAACGCAAGAGTGACAAATTGTATGGGCTTTATTTTGTGCGCAGGCAACGAAGAAAGATCGCAGAAAGCTCGGGTTCTGTACATGCTTGTAATTCTGGTATGAGCAATATTCAGGAAGAAAACGATGATGATCATGGGTTGCTGTCTGCTTTTGTTGATTCATCCTCTGTTAGAAGCTGTCGATTTGCTCGTGTTCTTAGCTCCGTCTTGAGGCATATGACCGTGGCACAGCTGGGACTGATGGAATTGTCAGCTTTCCTTCTGTCGCGACCATTTAGTAGTATCTTCGCTTCTTGTGGTGTTAATTTCGTCTCGGTATGTCTCCCCTTTGTCATGTGCTTTTCAATCATTTAACAAGTTACCTTATGAGCTCAATGTTTTTTGCTTGAAGGCCGTGGATATTCAAGAAAATCCATCTGATTGATTATGTGTATTTCTGAATGTTTTTTCCTTGTCAATTCTGTTTACAGGACCATACATGCACCCAGAGCTTTGGCTTCTGTAACATTTTGGGGGCTAGGCAGTTCAAACCTTTGTTTTCCCTTCACTTTTCTGCTGCGCCAGTCAGTTTTGGGCATTTACATGCTGGTATGGCGTTCAGGGCCGTGCATCTGTCTTCTGTTCTGGTATTACATTCCGCAGATATGCAAGGGAAAGACAAAAGCTGCAGTGAAAGTGATGAAGACCTGTGCTCCAGTAGTCAGAGAAGTAGTACTCAAAACAATCTTGCAGCTCCCAGAGTTGATGATTTTGGGGACGTGGAGGTGGATTTGAACTTTGGAGTTGCTAACCTATTGGCTACTCGTGGTCTAAAGAATAGGCGAAGGAGGTCACTAAGAACAAGGAGGGCTAGAAATCCTTCACCTATTGGCATGCATAGATCAAATGGTTCATTAGATGAAAAGAAGTTGAGTTTTCCCTTTCTAGCAAATAACCATGAGCTCAGGAGGTCATCCCGAAAGAGTTCTAATGACATTAAAGAAGTGAAGTCTACCTTGATTTGCTTGGGTGAAGACACGGATTATTCAGTTTGCTGCTCAGCCAATATATTGGTTGTTGAGTCAGACAAGTGTTACAGAGTAGAGGGAGCCAGTATCATGCTAGAGGCCTCTGCTCCAAATCAATGGATTATGGCTGTGAAATTAGGCGGATCGATAAGATACCAGGTGAAGGCTGATACAGAAATAAAGCCGAGTTCAAGCAACCGTTTCACACATGCAGTGATATGGGCTGGTGGAAGCGGGTGGAAATTGGAATTCTCGGACCGTGAGGGCTGGACGACTTTTAGGGAACTCTACAAGATATGTGGTGAGCGGAATGCAGTTCCTCCTTCCCCTGTTGTGAAGAATATCCTGGTGCCAGGGGTAAGGCAAGTGTCACCCCAACAAGATACGGTCAATGCTGCTTTTGTGAGGCCAAATTCATACATAACGTTGAATGATGAGTTGTCCAGAGTCTTCTTGAGGCAAACTGCAAACTATGACATGGATTCTGAAGATGAAGAATGGCTTAAAGAGTTCAACAATGAATTAAATGCAGGGACTGAGCCTCCTGAGCATGTTTCAGAGGAGAGTTTTGAACTTATGATTGATGCATTTGAGAAGAATGTGTTTTGCAGTCCAGAGGACAACTTAGATGAGATAGAAGCTGCTAACGTTTGTTTGGACAATTGTAGGAGGGAAAATGTGGAATCTGTACATAGTTATTGGATGAAGAAGAGGAAGCAAAAAGGTGCTCCCCTGGTTAGAGTTTTTCAGGTAAGAACATCACCATTCAGAGGTCTATATTTGTATTGCAGATATATCCCTTTCGGTTTCCCGAAGTTTACATGCTATAAGCGAGTTTTAGCTGTTATCATTTCACCCATTTATTTATTGAGGCTTAGTGGAATTGCTATTTCTTCGTTGTAGCATTCTAGTTCATGGTTTTTTTCTTCCACGGTCAAGTAGTTTTGTCTTGCATTTTGATCGATTGCCCCTGTTTCGGTTCTATTTCTTCACTCACACATTTTTTTGTTCTTGCTTTCTTATAATTTTAGCTTTCTGAGTTCAATTGTCAGTGTCTGTCATTTTGATCTCTGTGGCTTCTTGTTGATCTTATCCACAGTTCAATATGCATATCCTGTCATTGAATTTGACAGAGATTACTAGCAGGGATCCTTTCCCATGCCCAATGTGATGGATCTTTTATATTTTGTACAAAAATCTGAGCCTGAGAATGGTGCTATTAAGTTTTAAACAAGACTTGATTCATATTATTTGGTGGGTGTTCTGTATCTGTTTACTACAGAAGAATACTACAAAATTTCTGCCTATTAATTGATGGGCTTAGTAGCCTGTGTTACCCAAATAACCCTTGAATCCCCTGCCTTAGATAGCCTGACTCAAGTCTAGCCCGATTGTGGATGATCTCCATGTTTTTGCTCTAGGATGTTCAGTTATTAAAGAAGAAAATAAAATGAGTTAATGGTTACTCTTATACCCTTTCTGCCAGCTGAATCAACCGAGGAAAGCAGAGGTGATTGCAAAACCTGTTTTGCGGAAGAAAAGGTCATTGCAACGGAACGTGGCTCGTGCTGGAAGAGGCAAAGAAAGAAGCATTTTGCTAGGTGCCAGTTATTTGCTTCAATCCTTTCACTGTAGTCCAACCGCATGATGAAAATTTCTCTCTCCATATTAAAATTGTACAATTTGAACTGCAGGATTGGAGGCTGAACAAGGTGCCTGGGAAGGTCAAAGTTCGACACTAAGAGTCGAGAAAGCTAAAGCTGAAGCAGAAAGATCGATTGCTTTGGCAATTTGTAAGCGTCGAAGAGCACAGTTTCTGATGGTTAATGGAGACTTGGCAATGTACAGAGCAATCATGGCAATTAGTATTGCCCAAGCAGCTGCAGCTCCAGCTCCTCAAGTTGCAGAATTACACGAGTCTGCTGCCCACTTTCTCGACTGAACAGCCATTTTGGGTTACGTTGGTGATAATATTAGAGGGCCTTCATTTGACGAGTGGTGCCAGGGGCAGCCTTAGGACACCCTCAAATGTTATCTATTCATCTATATTAATAGACCTATATAAAAAGAAAGAGATTTCAAAGGTGTCAAAATGATGTCCGCCAACATATCCCTTATTTGATCACAGAGGAGATCGATCGTCCTAATTGAATCTGGCGTCCACCAATTCAGAAAAGCATGGACAATAAAATAATCACCGAGATTGATCGTCCGTTATGCATCCAGTCCTGTGGAAACTGCATGCAAAACACACTTAAATTCTTTCGGCCATCATCCCACTGCTATCGGAACTGAACGGGTTTCTGCTAAATTTCAAAGATTGGAGTGAGAGTGCCTGCCGGTGGCCAAAGCTCATGAGTGATTAGCAGAAGCAATGGCGGAGTCTGCTTTGTAAACCACCACCGAGGAGAGAAGCGCTGCTCTCTGGTGTCGTTACAGCCAGAATTTACATGATCAAAATGGAAGTTCAATTCATAGACTGAAAAGAAGTGGTGGCTAAATCACCCATTCCTCCCTGCGATGTAGATGGGGGGCGACAGCCATAATTTTATAANTATTTTGAATATAGTAAAAAAATATCTTTTAAGTAATGTTGAATAATATGATATTTTTTTTATTATTTTTATGAGAGTATGATATATTCATAAATAGATAAATATTATATTATTTAAAATATCACAAAAAAGTATTTCTTTAAACATCTTCTTTTTCTCGTGTAGCCGTAAGGTAAGAGGAAGACGAGCTCACCGGCCCAACTAATCTGCCATCGTCTTCACATCTCTGCTTACGCCGAAGTGATGAAAGCCATTGGTTGGCTGTTAAATAATAATAATAATAAAGAAAATTGATGAAATACTGATCATACGTGATTAATCACACATTTAAGTTTTGTTTTTGCTTTCTGCCATGGTTGATTTTGGCATTACCTTAACGACAATTTGCTGTCACTCCATGCAGAGGAGTGCAACGTGTAGCTCTAGCGGCCCCTCCTGATTAGCAGCCCCTCTTGATTGCAGAACTTTGGCCACTTTTGGCTGCCGAGCTTTGCATTAATCATTTGCAGGAAACCATAATAATCAGGTAAGGCAAAAGCAGATCAATTTGATGTATTATTTTGTTTCTAAAATGGCGAAAGGGACAGATGCAGAAGAAGCCTATAAAAAGTCACATACTGGCTTATAGCTCTATGCCATTTGTTTTCTGTAATAGATCTTCCTCATCATAAAGGGAGAGAACAGAACACAGAGAGGAAGAAAAAGGAATTCGATTTCCTCTTTCCAAAGAAAAGTTGAGAAGAAAAATAAAGAAACGAAAATAAGATTTTCTTTTATTACAGAAATTTCAAGAAACAGAGGGAGACGGAAAGAGGAGCGATAGAGAGATTGTGGGTGTCTCCATGTCTGACATGGAGTTTCTCTTCTTCTTTCTGCTTCCGTCAGTTCTTCTAGCTTTGATTTTTGTTGAAATTCTCATCAAAAGAAAGCTGCCCACATTAAATCTTCCTCCAGGAAACATGGGTTTGCCATTTATTGGGGAAACTCTTGGCTATTTGAAGCCTTACTCTGCTACAACGATGGGAGAATTCATGGAGCAGCACATCTCAAGGTAAAAAAATAAAAAATTGAAGTTAAATCGAGTACACTCAGGAAAGAATAATTTCAGACAGACAACAAAGCGAAATTTTGCTGAGATTTTCAACTGAAATTTGCAGGTTTGGGAAAATTTACAAGTCAAATTTGTTCGGGGAACGAACAGTCGTATCAGCTGATTCTGGACTGAACCTATTCATACTGCAGAACGAAGGAAAATTGTTTGAATGTAGCTATCCGAGAAGCATTGGAGGAATTCTCGGTAAATGGTCCATGCTGGTTTTGGTTGGAGACATGCATAGGCACATGAGGACTATTTCTCTTAATTTCTTGAGCCATAAGAGGCTGAGGACTCATCTTCTCAAAGAGGTCGAGAGGCATACTCTGCTTGTGCTTAATTCCTGGAAAGAAAATTGCACATTCTCTGCTCAAGATGAAGCTAAAAAGGTAGCTAGCACCAGTGTTACCACTAACTTACATGATAGGCAAGTATACAGTCCCGAAAACTTAATCATGCGATTCACCAATTTTGTTGTGCAGTTCACATTCAATTTAATGGCAAAGAACATTATGAGCTTGGATCCAGGAGAGCAAGAAACAGAGCATCTGAAGAAAGAGTACGTTACTTTCATGAAAGGAGTTGTTTCAGCTCCTCTGAATTTGCCCGGAACTGCTTACAGAAGGGCCTTAAAGGTATCACACAGATCATTTTTCTTAAAACCTCCCTCCCCCCCCCCCCTCCCGGCAAAAAAAAGTGAGGACTGAAATTACGAGAAACTCGTGAAATTTGATCTCTGTTTAAATTGATTCCTTGGCAGTCGCGATCGACGATACTTAAATTCATCGAGGGTAAGATGAACGAGAGGACGTTGAAGATGAAGAACAATGGACGTGAAGATACGGAGGAAGATGATCTTCTCGGCTGGGTGCTGAAGCATTCGAATCTTTCAACAGAGCAAATACTTGACTTAATACTAAGCTTGCTTTTCGCCGGCCATGAAACTTCTTCTGTAGCCATAGCATTAGCTATCTATTTCTTGCAAGATTGCCCTCTTACACTTCAACGATTAAGAGTAAGTAATCATAGGTTTACTCCGTTAATCACTCTCATTCTTCTAATCTCTGTAATCCCAGTCTTCGATTCAGCATAACCTATTTTCTTATTACTTAATCTCTTTCAATCTATCCAGGAAGAGCACCTTGCAATCGTCAGAGCCAAGCATAAATCTGGAGAGAGAGAATTGAACTGGAATGATTACAAGAAGATGGAATTCACCCAATGCGTAAGCTTTAATCCTGCATCAAATGCATCACTAACAGAGTGCTATTCGATTAGCTAATTAATTGCATTGTGATTAATATCGTGTGCAGGTAATTAGTGAAACACTTAGGCTGGGAAATGTGGTGAGGTTCCTCCACAGAAAGGCTCTCAAAGATGTTCGGTATAAAGGTACGACCATTCTGATCGGAATTACAGTCGCCGGCAGAAGCCGACGGCAAACTTTAAAAAAAAAAAAAACAATTTTTTTTACTGGTTTTATTTATATTTATTTTTGTTTTTTGGGTACTCATAATTAGGTTATGACATTCCACGCGGGTGGAAAGTGCTGCCGGTGGTCGCCGCCGTGAACTTGGATCCTTCAATATTTGACCACCCTCACCTTTTCAACCCGTGCAGATGGCAGGTCAGTCTGACATTTCGAGAGGTTCTTTCTGTCCTTCTTTCTTTTTTTNTTATTTGATAATATTTTTATAAATATCTGAAAAGTGTGTTGTGTTAGACTACTTGTGGATTAAGTGTTATGAAGGCCAACAATTTGATAAACCAATGAGGTGGGAGGAGCCCAGAGGATGAATGGTTGCCGGTGGTGATGAGATTGTGGCTGTGGGTGGGTGGGGGCGGCGATGGGAGGCGGAGAGGAGGCATCACATGCGTACCGGTTGTGGGCCAAGACGGCTCACGTGGGGCGCGGAGCAGGGTTTGACAATTTAAAATGATTGAATGCTTCCCATGTGGTATCGTGACTTGTGGGCCTATGGGCTGCACGTGCAACTAATGGGCCTACAACGCAAAGCCTAATGGTCCCGATAGTGTTTTTTTCTGAAAATGCCTTTTTTTTTTTTTCCAAGTAGGGGTCATGTTGGATTGTCCAGACTGACATTTTATTATCCTCTGCTAGTCACCCCTGGCACAATGGTGTTGTGGTTCGGTCGTTTTCCGATCACTTACCTTTTATTTGTCTGTCCTTTTTGGCTAGACGGTCCGCTAACACATTCAGGTAGGCAATTTATTTATATGAAGAAGGCAAATCTTAGGACCTTAGTCTGATAATCTACTTGTTCTGATAAGGTAACCCTATGATAATTGTTATAAATCTAAACCTTTTAACGACCCATGCTATTCTAATGTCTCTAACCCAGATATCTTAAGTTCAGATCTTATTGTTTATCTGTTGAGCCCACGGCTACGACTAACCTCAGAGACCGAATTTGAGATGTAAGTGTGGCAATATATCTTTAACTTGATTTCTTTTGGATCTGAGGTATTTTTATTTTTTTTTTTCAAGGTTTCCCACAGCTATTTTAAAATTATATGTCCCTTGAAAAAATTGAATTCACAATTACAAAACTACCCTTTCTTCTAAATTCGTAATTTTTAGACCACTAACTGGGGCCTATCGCCCTATTAGGGATAAGAATAAGGTTTAGCTTTGAAGACCGGCAACCAAATACTAATCTTACTGCTAAACCTACCTTTTTTTTTTTTTTTTAATCAAAGTGTATACACTCCTTTTTTGTTACCTTGATATAAAAATATCCGTATAATTATACTAATTATATCTGAAAGTGCAGATCGTAAATAGTAATTATTTGATCAATTCATTTGTTGAAGTAGCAGTCAGCCTATTCGGCTTAGAAATTGCTGGCCCCCACGATGCATATTGAAATGATTGTAGTTATGTTTGTTTTTTCAAGACTTTAGTGAATCTAATTTATGATTGCTTTGAATAATCATTGTTGCTACAGAATAATGGCAAGTGTGGATCATCATCGTCGTCTTGCTGCTCAAGTGGGGCGGCTAGTAATATAACTAATAATAACAATTGCTTCACGCCTTTCGGAGGAGGACCACGGCTGTGTGCAGGATCTGAGCTAGCCAGGCTAGAAATGGCTGTTTTCATCCACCATTCGGTCCTCAACTACCGCTGGCAACTAGCTGATTTCGATCAACCTTTTGCGTTCCCATTCGTCGATTTCCCCAAAGGTCTCCCTATCAGAG
The DNA here is from genome assembly GCA_025585075.1 of Nepenthes mirabilis. Classification (NCBI taxonomy): domain Eukaryota; kingdom Viridiplantae; phylum Streptophyta; class Magnoliopsida; order Caryophyllales; family Nepenthaceae; genus Nepenthes; species Nepenthes mirabilis. Next base: position 47,451 of record JAODPA010115477.1, read on the forward strand.
TTCAGCGCCAAATTCTTGTACCATGAAGCAGCAGCATCAACCACGCCGCCACCACCCACCACCCGTATCTTAGGATTACCTAGCATACATGCTTGTAAAGATTGCTTGTGAGTTTAAGCATTTTTAGCATTTTTTTGGGGCCTTTATCTTCAGTCCACATCCACAAAAAAGAAAATGCAAGGATGAAATTTTAGGAAATGATTTATGTTATTTTGTCATGATAAAAATTTGCAAATTTAACAATAAAATTATACATATATATATATATATGATTTTAGGAAATCT
>JAODPA010115488.1:0-18879 GCA_025585075.1 Nepenthes mirabilis
TCCTCATCCTCTCCTCTTTCTACTTCCATCCCCCCAGTGGCCTCCGTCTATTTCTCCTCACCTTTCTGTCCGCTATCACTTTCTCCCCTCCCTTTTAGCTTAGCTCGTGCCACCACGTCATTACTTTCATCCTCTGCCTTTTTCCCTATCCCTCCGTCAGGATGTTCCTCTGATGATTTCCCTATTTTAAAGAGGGATGAACTGGCTCTTGTTCCCCACCTAGACAATTACTTCTTGCAGAGCTCGAAACTGATGGAACAATGCAAAGACTGCTCGTCGGCACCTTCCCCTGTTCCATCTAGTGATGTGGCATCCAAGAATATGGTTAATTCCCCAAAAGAAGGTAACCCGCCTTGTTCCTTGTTCTCTCCTAAAATGTATAACTCTGGCCACAGTGAAGACAGCTCTAAATGTTCCTAGTCTTATATTGTGCAAACTGTGAATGTGAACTTGTCAATACCGTTGAAGTTCTTTCCTCCTAAAAAATTTGAAGGGGCAACTGTTATTATTACTCCCCCCCGTTGAGGTTATCAAACAAGATGAAGAAGTTTGGGGTACCACTCTAGTTGGTTACTTTTATAGAAAACCGCTCCATTTCCAAGCCATTAATCACATAGCCAGAACAATCTGTGCTAAATTTGGGCTAAACCATGTTGCTGAAAATAATATAGGCTTTTTCTTTTTCCGATTTGCATCCTCTGTGATGGTGCAGAAATGTTTGACTTCTGGTCCTTGGGCCTTCACCGGTAAAACTTTGTTTCTCAAACGTTGGGTACCAAGTATGACCCTAGTTAAGGAGGAACATAAAACATTCCCTATTTTGATTAATTTAACTAATGTTCCGGTGGATTTTTGGACCCCACTTGGACTTAGTTGGATAGGTAGTGTGGTGGGAAAACCTATCCAACTAGATGCTAACACGACTAAATTAGAGCGGATGAACTTTGCTCGGGTGTGTGTTGAGGTCAGTGCCATGTCAGTTCTTCCTTCTAAGATCCGGCTGGATTCTGGAGGGACTTCTACTACTGAGGAAAACTCTCATGTGGAGGTTGAAGTTGAATACCAGTGGAAACCTATCCGATGTGGCTATTGCCAGACTCTAGGGCATGATAAGTCCCAATGTAGAACGAAGAAAATCTATAAGGCCACCGGAAGGACCATCCCTTCTCCGTTCCCCATCCTTGTTCCAAAAGAGGGATCGGAACCTTTGGAGGAGAGGTCTGATCTAGGAATGCAAGATTCCCCTAAGAATGGGAGGATAAGTTCCCTCAAAGGCTTGCTAAAGGGTGATTCTAGGGTAATCACTTCTAATTCCTTTCACTTCTGCAGCTGGAAGAGGAAACAATCCATTGTAATGATCCCCAGCATAGCTACCAGAATTGTACAACTATAGCCACTGCTAAAATGGAGAATTGTACAACGGTAGCCACTGCCAAAGTGGAGAACCCATTTCAATTAGTTGCTCAGGGACATGATCTAGAGTCCTTTGAGAACTGTCAAAGCACTCAGATGGGACCATTTGGGAAGACTTCTTCAGACGGAAATTATATTGGATATGGCCCTATGTAGGAGCGTAATGAGGCAAAGGACCTAAAGGGTTTTGATAATGGTTTAGGAAGCAAGGATACTCCTCTAAAGTCGAAGAAACTTGAGCATGATGACAAATCTACTGATTGTAAACATCTGATGGGTTCTGTACCAATGGAGGAATCCCAGAGCCAACTGAATGTTGTTGGTGATGGTACGCTTAGAACGTTGAGCCATCATGCTAATCCATGGTTATCAAACTGCCGACATATTGGGAATAGGCAAGTTCATGAAGAGATGATTATGGCAGACTCAACTTTCAAGCAGAATGTTCTAATGGGTATGGGTAATACTCCAGCATCTAGAACTGAATGGATGTTGACAGTGCCTGAAGGACTTAAGAACCCTACCACGTCCATAATGAAAAAACATAAGGGGCCTAAAAAGAAAACCTCCCCTCCTCCAAATTTCCAGGGTTAACATTACTTGTTGGAATGTCAGGGGACTTAATGGGAACTTAAAAACCTAGGAGGTCAAACATCTTATCCAATCTACAAAGTGCACTATTATTGGTCTGGTTGAAACAAAAGTTAGAAAATGTAATGCTGGGCAAATTACCAGGAATATAATGCCTTGTTGGAACTGGGCGATGAACTACTCGCTCCCCTCCAATGGTCGTATCTGAATCGGTTGGGATCTGAATATAGTAAATCTGGACATTATTTTGACTGATGATCAAATTATTCATTGTAAAGTCTGCCCAAAGATCACTAAGAAAATCTTCTCCCTCTCCTTTATTTATGGCTCAAATTCAGAAATTGAAAGACGCGGCCTTTGGGTGAGATTTCATGAACTAAATCATCAATTTCCGAATACGCCATGGGCCGCCATGGGAGACTTTAACGCGAGTTGGTCTCCCTCCGAAGGCTTGGGAGGTATGTGGCATGCTAACAGTGCTAAAGACCTGGATCACTGCCTCACCAATTGTGATTTGCGGGACCTCTCATTTAAAGGCGCATTCTTCACTTGGAATGATGGGAGGGATGCAGTTGTGCGGATTTTTAAAAAGCTAGACAGAATTGTCATTAATAGCAATTGGCCTTTTGAATTTGAGGCTTACCAAGTCTCCTTCCTCCCAGCTAGATTTTTTGACCACTCTCCATGTGTCCTAACCCAGGACGTGTGCAACCGTTCTAAGAAAGGACTTTTTAGATTCAACAATTTTCTCTCCCAGCACCCACAATTCCTCCCCATTGTTCAAGATACCTGGCAAAGGTGTGTTCCTGGCGTCCCTATGTTCCAAATTATCTCTAAATTGCATATTGCTCGTGGACTGCTTAAAAATCTCAATGGATGTATTGGGAATGTTTCTGAAGAAGTTGCTAGGACTAGAAAGGCCCTTGAAGATTATCAAAAATCCTCCTTCCATAACCTTCTATGTGTTGTTGTGACTGAGGAAGAGAACCTCAAATCTGCCTACCGCCTTGCCTTAAGACAAGAGCTAGACTTCATCTAGCAAAAAGCTAAAATCAACTGGCTCAAAGATGGCAAAAGTGCACCAAATTCTTCTTTCACTCGGTTGCTGGGAACCGTAATCGTAATAAATCCTCTCTCTGTCTAAAGAAGATGGTACCCGAACCTGTAGCCTTGAAGAGGTTAAATAATCAATCATAAATCATTTCTCTCTTCTTCTTGTCTCATGTCGTAGTGACGAATCATTTGACAAAAATACACTTCAACCATTTATTTTGCATACCATTCCGGAGGGTATCCGCCCTTCGTCATGCAAGCCTTTCACCGCTGAAGAGGTCTGTCAACTCTTTTCTCCATTGGTGATTCTAAAGCTCCTGGTCTAGATTGTTTCCCTTCTAAATTTTATAAAGATTCTTGGCACATTATTGGTCCATCGATTGTAGAAGCATTTCATGATTTCTTTCACCATGGGAAATTGCTCAAATAGATCAACTCAACTATTATCAGCCTTATTTCTAAGGTAAGGACTCCTTCTCTAGTGACAGATTTTCAACCTATCTCCTACTGTAATGTTATATATATAATCATCTTGAAAATTCTTGCCAATCGTATTAGACCCACCCTACCCTTCTTGGTGGACTCTTGCCAAACCGTCTTTGTGGCAGGAAGACATATCGGTGACAATATCCTCCCGGCTCAGGAATTGCTCCATAAATATCACTTAAAGAAAGGAGTCCCTCGTGCTATGAAAGTGGATCTAGCAAAAGCATTCGACTCGATCCAGTGGGATTTTCTAATTTCCCTCCTTGAAATGATGGGCTTTCCCCCTCAAATGGTAAAATGGATCAGTCAATACATTACCACCATCTCTTTCTCCATCAATTTTAATGGTGAATCTCTCGGCTTATTCAAAGGGGCTAAGGGGCTTCGGCAAGGTGATGACATCCTTCATTGGAAATGTGACATTACTCGAACGATAATGCTGGGATTTGCTGATGACATCCTTGTATTCTCTAAGGAAAACGCAACATCTATCAGCATCATCCATGATTATCTCTTTAGACAAGAGATTCTAGACATCATGGGCTTCAAAAAGGGCTCTCTCCCAATGCGTTACCTTGGCATTCCCCTCATTACTTCTAGATTATCCTTAAAAGACTGCCAACCCCTTCTGGACCAAGTGCTCAAGAAAATCACCTCCTGGAAGAACCGATGGCTTTCTTTTGGCAGCAGACTTCAACTCATCTCGTCCATCCTTTCCACTCTCCATATCTACTGGGCCTCTATCTTCATCTTGCCTAAAGCCATTTTAAAGAAAATTGAGGGCTATATCCGGAGATTCCTTTGTCATGGCTCTAATGATGGAAAATTTACTACTAAAGTCTCTTGGGAGGCTGTCTGCTTAGCTAAAGATGAAGGGGGCCTTGGAATAAAGAACCTCTTGCATCTAATAAAGCTTTTATCTGTCATCTTCTTTGGAAGATCACCACAAAAAATCGGGACTCTGTTTGGTCCGCTTGGTGCCATGCCTATCGTATCAAATACTGATGCATATGGATGCTAAAAGTCCCGGACTCAGCAATGTGGAGCTAGAAGAAGCTCATGAAAATGCACCCTATACTGCGCCACAAAATCTATCACCACATAGGCAATGGTGCAAATTCCTTTCTCTGGACTGACAACTGGCATCCCTATGGCCCGCTCTGTGATCGGTACTCTGAGCATTTAAGGAGTGTTACGAAACTTTCTCTGAATGCAAAAGTATCGAACATCATCCTCAATGATAATTGGAATTGGCCTAACAAATTTGATATGGAGGTTTTAGACGTCATGGATAACATGCCTAATTACCATCCCGATGCCACTCGCAGGGATATTATAAATTGGTGCTCTAAACTCTCAGATACATATACGGCTAAATCAACATACTCTATTTTCTAGAAGGCCAAAGACAAAGTTAAATGATATTACCTTGTCTGGGCCCACACCATACCCCAGCTTACGCCTTTACCCTGTGGCTTGTTATGCGGCAAAGACTCAGTACCCTAGACCGTATTACCGCCTACATTCATCAGCCGATGACTTGCATTTTATGCAACTCTATAAATGAAAGTCATGATCACCTATTTTTTTTCTGTACCTTTTCATCTTGTGTATGGAGGATTATGAGACGCCATGCTAGGATCCACTAGCCTTATGATGATTGGCAATCCAACATAACTTGGGCTGCCAATAAATGGCAGGGGTGAAACACCGAAGCTTACTCCTTTCGGCTCACTCTTGCTGCAATAGTTTGTTACATCTGGAAAGAAAGGGACCAACGCACCTTCAGAAACACACCCCCAAAAGATGAATCCCATGTGGTCAACCAGATATAAATGATTACCATTGATCCTACTCCAAGCAATAGGTCCCTCATGACTAGATGGGGTATACAGACTGTTGGAAGAGTCGGAGGTCTAGGTGATAGGTTTTCTATGGACAGGCTACTCCCTGGCAGTCTGAACTAAAAAAAGGGGGGCATTACGGTATGGCCTTTGCCAGCTGCCGTCCCTTGGGACTGATCGCTCCTCGCCGGTTTGTCTTTCCAAAAAAAAAGTGAGAGAGCTTGCATCCCTACTGCGTTTGCTCTTTCCTTCCTAGAGGGCAGATTTTCCTTCATGGCCGGAAGTTTTGGTCTTCATTCCCGATATGGCTTGGTCCTTCCCAAGCTTACATCCCAACGGCATTTGCTCCTTCCTTCCTTGAGGACAGGTTTTCTTTCATGGCCGGTTGGATGGATGTCACTCCCAGTATGGCCTAGACCAAAAAAAAAGAGAGAGAAAGAGAGCATTCCGGACGATTTGCATTGGCCGGTATGGATTTGCCTATTAGGTTGCTTTTGATGCTCTTTCTGCCGGTATGCTTTGAAAAAGGGGGGGTTTCGGACAGAATGCCTATTGTAGGCTGGTTGGCTGTTATGTACATTTTGCCGATTTTGCTGATCTAGTCCTGAGATTGTTAGACAATTTGGAAGGTTTGGCTATTTTTCCTGAATTAGAAGGAACACATTCCTAGATTAGATGCTGGTCTTCGCTGTATTTTCGGACTGCATGTTGGTGTGACTATCTGTCGAGTGGTGAACTAAAGCATATTGGTTTATCATACTGTGTTACTGATTTGTTGCTTTATGCCAAAAAAAAAGAAGATCATGGTATTGCATTCCGTTTCCTCCTCTCACAAGATCCCCGAATGACGGTCGCAGTCCTCTATACCTTTTCTTTGCTTGGTTTTGATGGATTGTATTTTCTTACTGTTGGGAAAGAGGGCGGACTACTTTCTCGATTAGACAGGACAATAAGAAAAGTGAATGAATAAGAAACAGTAAATACAAGCAATTTTACGTGGAAAACCCTTCTCAATCAAAAGGAAAAATCACGGGACAAACCGTCCACAGAAACGTATTTTACTATAAGATTTTGGAGACAACAGTAGAGAACAGAAGAGAAATCGAAGAACACTCCTTCACCGTTTTTCTCTCTTTTCTCACGCTAATCCCACACACTCTACATACGTACATTAAAAATATATGGAGCAATATTCAATACATAAAATGACAGTAACAATTCCTTCCAACAACATGAATATTCCCTTGTCCAAGTAATACGGCTCCTGCAAAACCGTCTGAGATCATGTATCTCCAGAAGATCTGCTGAGCTGACACAGTTTTGCATTGCCTGGCGGGCGGCGCACAGTTGGCCGTCCGCGTTCTTCACAAGGCCGGTCAATATCTCCATTGACCGTCTGAAATTTGGTCTTTTAAAATTTCTTAGTGAAACCGGCTTACTTCTCCGCCGAACCGGTCAACAGCCCATTGACTGTCCATCCGGTCAACTCCCCGTTGACCAGAACTTTATTTCTTTATACAATGGCACCTTCGTGCTCCGCCTAAGTTATTCAATCAAACGAACTTCTTCACGGGAGTGATTCCCAACAAACTTCCCCTCACGACCGTGAGGAAGTTGGATCTATTATCCCGGCTATCTTGCAGCATGCCTCATTCTTTTTTCTTGTTAGAATCTTAGTCATTATGTCTGCACCATTGTCTTCAGTACCAATCTTCTCCAGTGATAATAGACTAGATTCTAGCATGTCCCTCACCCAATGGTACCAAACATCAATATGCTTGGATCTTGAGTGAAATGAGAAATTCTTGTAGAGATGTATTGCACTCTGACTGTCACAGAATACACTGTACTTCTCTTGATTAAGACCCAATTCGTGAACAAATTCCTTCATCCACAGCATCTCCTTGCACGTCTCTGTAATTGCAATATATTCAACTTCAGTTGTGGATAAAGCTACACATTTTTGTAGCTTGGATTGCCAAGAAACTGCACCGCCTACAAATTTTATCAAGTAACCCGATGTAGATTTGCGTGTGTCAATGTCTCCGGCCATGTCCGTATCTGAATATCCCACCAACTGTGGTTTGTCACTTCCAAGACACAAGCACCTCTTGGAAATTCCTCGAATATATCGCATGATCCATTTAACCGCAGACCAGTGCTCCTTGCCCAGATTTGATAGAAAACAGCTAACAGTCCTAACAGCATGAGCTATATCCGGTCTGGTACATACCAAGGCATACATTAGGCTTCCCACAGCAGAGGAATGAGGCACACCTTTCATGTATCTTTTCTCGTCATCCGAGGACGGATATTGACGAGTGCTCAGTTTGTAATCATTCGCCAAGGGTGTATTTACGGGTTTTGACTTCTCCATGTTGAACCGCTGGAGTATTTTCTTAAGATAGTTTTCTTGAGACAGCCACAATTTTCTAGCCTTCCGATCGCGTATAATTCTGACCCCCAGAATTTGTTTTGCCGATCCAAGGTCCTTCATGGCAAATGACCGTCCAAGCTGCTCCTTCAGCTTCTTTATCCGGTCAATATTCCGACCAACTATCAACTTGTCATCCACATATAAGAGAAGAATGCAAAATCATCGTCAACAAACCCCTGCACAAATACACAGTGGTCACGGGTAGTCCGCTGGTATCCTTGGTCGGACATAACAAACTCGAACTTCTTGTACCACTGCCGAGGAGCCTGTTTTAAGCCATATAGGCTTTTCTTCAAGTGGCAGACAAGCTATTCCTTTCCTTTAGCCTCAAAACCTTCGGGCTGTTCCATGTAAATCTCCTCCTCAAGCTCACCATGGAGGAATACAGTCCGGACATCCATCTGTTCCACCTCCAAGTCCTGGGTGGCAACCAGGCCTAACACTACCCGGATGGAGGATATCTTTACTACCGGAGCAAATATCTCATCAAAGTCAATTCCTTTTCGTTGTCCGAAACCTTTCACCACCAATCGTGCCTTGTACCTTGGCTCTTTGATGTTCTCGTCTGTTTTCACCCGGAAGACCCACTTGTTCTTCAGTGTCTTCTTCCCCTTGGGAAGTGTAACGAGATCAAAGGTATGGTTCTCATGAAGAGAACTCATCTCATCCTTCATGGCCTCCAGTCATTTCTCCTTGCTTTCACTATTTATAGCCTCTTCATAATCTTTAGGCATACCGGCATCAGTCAGCATTATGTACTCACTGGAGGACAGACGAACGGACGGTCGTCTATTTCGGGTGGATCGTCTAATAGCTACTTCTTCGGCCCGTTGAGGCACGGCTTCATTTTGATCATCATCGGGCACCACGACCTCCTCTCCAGTATCTTCAACTGCCTCAGGACCTCCAATCCGGTCAACTCCCCGTTGACCGTCTGAGCATGTTTCTGATACAGGACGGACATCTCCGATTCTTACTTTGTCCATCTGTTTATCATTATAATTTACCTTCCTGCCAATATCTTCAATCGTCTCATTCTCGACAAATGTTACATCTCTTGACCGGACTAATTTTCTTATGGCAGGGTCATAAAATCTGTAACCCAACTCATCCTCTCCGTAGCCCAGAAAGACGCATTGCATTGTCTTTGACTCCAATTTTTTCCTTTAATCTCTTGGAACGTGTACGAATGCTTTACATCCGAACACTCACAAATAATCATAGGACGGTTCTACACTCGTCCATATCTTTTCAGCCACTTCACCCATCAGTGGCTTGCTCGGCGACCTGTTGATAATGTAGGCCGCCGTCTGAAGTGCTTCTGCCCAGAATGATGCATTAAGTTTTGCTTCAGAGAGCATACAACGTACTCTCTCTAAGAGCGTATGATTCATCCGTTGTGCTACTCCATTTAGCTGAGGTGTCTTCGGTGGTGTTTTCTGATACCTGATACCATGTGACCGGCAGTAGGCATCAAAAGGTCCCAAATATTCACCGCCATTGTCCCTTCAGACGGTCTTTAGTTTCTTCCCCGTCTGATGCTCCACAAGAGTATGAAACTGCTCAAAAATACCAAGGACTTGATCCTTGGTCTTCAGTGGGTAAACCCACAGTTTTCTCGAACAGTCATCAATAAAGGAAACAAAATACTGAGCACCTCCGATTGACTTCTCTTTGAACGGGCCACACACATTTGTGTGTATTAGATCAAGCAGTCCGATTTTTGGGGTTGACGGAACTCCATTGAAGGATACTCTTCTCTGTTTTTCAGCCAAGCAGTGAGGACACATTTTCATCCCGTCCTCTTTCATTCCTTTGATTAGGCCCTTTTCTGGCCAAGTGAGACAATCCCTTTTCACTCATGTGGCCCAACCTCCTGTGCCACAAATCCTCTGTCTCCTTACAGATTGCAGCGTTATATCTCCAGCCATGGCACGGACCTCCATCACATACAGACTGGAGCACTTTTTCTCTCTCGCTGCAACAAAGGACTCTCTGGTCAACTTCCATTCACCTTCACAGAAGGTGTTACAGTAGCCCTCATCATCCAGTCGACCGGCTGAGATGACATTCAAACGAATGTCAGGAACATGATGCACATCCTTTAGCAATAGCTTCGTGCCATTATTTGTGACCAGAATAATATCTTCTCTGCCTACAACAGGAGATATTCCTTTGTTACCCATCCTAATTACTCCAAAATCTCCTGGAGTGTAGGATGTATATAGTCCCTTCCGAGACATGACATATAGGGTAGCGCCCGAATCAATTATCCAATCAGATTCCAGATCTGTCAAGTTTGCCACCTCTCCTTGACATGTCAACAGGAGATCTCTACTTGTGACTACTGAGACGGAGGACGTTTCCTCGTCACGTCCTTTGTCACCTTTCTCCTTCTCTGCATTTTCTCGCTTCCATTTGAAGAGTGCTTCTTAATATGGCCCTTTTTGCCACAATGATGGCACTCCAAATTTTGATATCTGGATCGAGACTTGCTGCGACTCTTTTCTCTCGGTTTCTGGTGACGACCTCTGCTTCTTCCCCTGAATTCGGTCACCAAGACCTCAGAATGAGAAGACAATGATGTCCCTTGTGACCGTCTGGACGAAGTTATTGACTCGTTCATAAGCAAAGAGGCAATAACTTCGTCCAACTTCAAAGTATCCTTGCCGAACAACAAGGTTGTGACGATGTGATCATAGGTGGCCGGCAGAGAGGCTAGTAGAACCAGTACCTTGTCCTCCTCCTTGATTTTCTCATCAAGAGCAGATATCTGTGTCAATATCCGGTTAAATTCATCCAAGTGCTTCTCAAAGCTCTCTCCTTCTGATAACCGTAAGCCATAAAACTGCTTCTTCACGTGCAGTCTGGTTGTCAGAGATTTAGACTTATAACGGCTCTCCAACTTCTCCCAGATCTCCGACGGATCAATTAGACCAATGACTTCTTAGAGAGTGTTGTCCGCCAGGCACAACTTAATAGTGTAGTTTGCAAGATCTCTCTTGTCTTGCCATTCATCGTCAGTCATTTTTTCAAGCTTTTCATCTTTCTTCTTCAACGCCTTCACTGTCCATTCTCTCGTCAAAATGTTCTTCACCCTCTCTTGCCAGAGAATAAAGTTTCCCTGTCCGTTGAACTGCTCAATGCCAAAAGACAGATTCTTTGATAACGAAGATGCCATCGATTCAAGCAAGTCACAATACCCAACACGAACCTGGCTCTAATACCACTTGTTGGGAAAGAGGGCGGACAACTTTCCCGATTAGATAGGACAATAAGAAAAGTGAATGAAGAGGAAACAGTGAACATAAGCAATTTTACGTGGAAAACCCTTTTCAATCAAAAGGGAAAAACTACGGGACAAACCGTCCACAGAAACGTATTTCACTATAAGATTTTGGAGACAACAGTAGAGAACAGAAAAGAAATCGAAGAACACTCCTTCACCGTTTTTCTCTCTTTTCTCACGCTAATCCCACACACTCTACACACGTACATTAAAAATATATGGAGCAATATTCAATACATAAAAGGACAGTAACATTTCCTTCCAACAATATGAATATTTCCCTGTCCAAATAATACAGCTCCTGTAAAACCGTCTGAGATCAAGTATCTCCAGAAGATCTGCTGAGCTGGCACAGTTTTGCATTGCCTGGCGGGCGGTGCACAGTTGGCCGTCCGCGTTCTTCACAAGGCCGGTCAATATCTCCATTGACCATCTGAAATTCGCCCTTTTAAAATCTCTTAGTGAAACTGGCTTACTTCTCCGCCGAACCGGTCAACAGCCCATTGACTGTCCATCCGGTCAACTCCCCGTTGACCGAAACTTCATTTCTTTATACAATGGCACCTTCGTGCTTCGCCCAAGTTATTCAATCAAACGAACTTCTTCACGGGAGTGATTCCCAACACTTACCAGGTTGGATATTGGGTAGTTCATACTGGTACATCCCTCACAAGAAACCGGTATGGGTAGATTGGACTTCATTTGGCTAATACGGTCGGAATGGACGATTGGTAGGCAGCTCAGGTGGGACTAGTTTTCTCGGAATGGCTTTGGACGGCTGGCTGATTTGGGATGGATGGGATGTCCTGGTTTGGCCGATTGACTGGAATGCTCTCACTTACGGCTTGGGCGGCATTGTTGTACCTGGTAAACTTAGTGGGATGGGAAGGTTGGTAAGTGGATGGATTTTGATAGGCAGGCGGAATGGGTGTGTACTTGGTTGGCACAGCAGGATGGAAAGGTTGGTATATGGACGAATAGCCTCTCCCAATATGGTAGGCAGGCAGATAGGTTGTTAGTGGATAGCATAGCAGGCTGGGAAGGCCGATCAGTGGATGGTTTACTTCACCTGATATGGAAGGCAGATCTGGGCAGTTTGGTCTACTGGGAGGTAATGTTTGCCGGGTTTGGTTCTCAGCAGGTAGGGATGCCACATTCTGGTAAGTGTTTCTCCCCTGTATGGTTTTGTTGCCGATTTGGATTAGCTCCAGTACGATGTGGGACCTTTACCTGAGGCTCCTAGTTTGATGCTGAGCCACCTTTCCGATAAGGTTGATGGCTTGTGGCCAATTGGAAGATGGCTTTATGGCCGGTTTTATTTCCTTGTGAATTTTCTTTTCGGTTTCATAAATGTTTCATGTTGTGCTCAGGGTATACCCTAGCGGCTATATTCTATCTCTAAATCGGCAAAATATTTGGAGATAGAACATAATTTTGTGTACTTTTTTTATTTTAATCTAAATTTTATTACTTACCAAAAAAAAGAACGGTCTCCCCAGGATGGCGTTGTAAACTAACAGTAGATCGACGATGAGGAACGTTAGCTCCTGCGTTGCGATGCACAGGTAAGTTCCCATTGGGACCTCTAGCTGGACTATTCCCCACACAGGAATAGGTTCGTTGTCTAGACCGTATAGAGGGCCATCGGCCGCTTTCATTTGGCTTCACCTCAGTCCAAATTTAAAAAATGCAATAAGATACAACAAATTTTGAGAGCTTCCATTATCAACAAAAATTCGTTTTAGTTGGTAGTCAATTGTACCTTTTAAAACGAGTGTGGATACAACAAGGAGATGAGAATGAGGGAAGGTTATATGAGTCTTATCGTTGCTACTAAAGCTAATGACATCACTCCTATCTCCTATCTTTCCTATCTTGATGCTGGAAGTCTACTCAGGCTGTGTCTACCAACTGCTCTTGGCCGGCACGGTTGAGATCATGCTGATTATACTTGTGGCCGTCCAATTACTGGGAGGCTCATTTGCTTCACCTTCTGATGCTACGGGGGCTTGCCCTGAGCCCTTCACGAACCGTTTGAAGTATCCGCGGTGCATCAGGTCTTCTATTTCTTGCTACAGGATTCGGCAGTTCTCCACGGAATGTCCAAAGCAACAGTAGTACTGGCAATACTTCGTTCGGTCACCGCCGCTCGAGCCCTTCGGTGCTTTCGGCCACTTGAAGAACTTTTCATCCTAGATCTGCATCAGAATGTTCGTGCAGGTATCATTTAGAGGAGTCAGGGACGTTGGCCCGTGCTCCTTCCTCGCTCCCAGCAAAGGACATGGCTACTTGCGGCGCTCCTGGAAGCGGCTAGGGTCACCATTCCTCTTCTTGCTGGTGGTAGGCCTAGGAACCTCTGGAGGGCGGTCCGCACATTCGGGACACTTTGCCTCGTTGGCTTCCTTCGTCGAGATGTAGGCTCGGGCAATGGCTTTTGCTTCATAGAAGGATTGAGGGCACTGATGCGGCAGGTGCTTAAGAAGTCCCCTGCTACCAACATAGCGACGAAGGCGTTGAGTTTCAGCTTGTCAGAGAGCTGGGGGATCTTGCGTGCCTTGGTGATGAAGTCGTTGAGAAATCACTTCAAGCTTTCATTTGTCCTCTGGCGGAGGCGGACCAGGTGCCACGACTGCCTCTTCTCTCTCCAGTTAGAGGCAAATTGGCTCAGAAAGCTGTTAGCAAGCTCGTCGAAGGAGCGGATGGAATTTGATGGGAGGCCATGGAACCAAAGCAACGTGTCCCCCTGAGGGTGACGGGGAAGTACTGGCACATCATGGTTTCGCTTGCTCCCTGAAGGGACAAGTGAGTACGGAAGTAGTTGAGGTGATCCATCGGGTCCCTGCTCTCATCGTACCCTTCCAGTATGGGCATCTTAAACTTGAGATGGAACGACTAGGTCCGGAGATCCATGGCAAACAGTGACCTTTGCTGGTTAGCAGAAGACCATGCGAGCCTCTCCATGTGCAAGAGATCCCAGAGCACCTTCACCTTTTCCTCCATCGGCGGGCTGGACTCACTCCTTCGCGCGTTGATGATATCGTGGAGCTCTGTGCGACCCTGCTGGTGTTGCTGAGCTTGTTGGTTGTGGCAACTTTCTACGCGGAGCTGCCACACGCTGTTAGAATCTGCGGCTATCGTCCTCCTTTTGTTGCGAGAGTTACAGGGATTACGCCGGTCTGGGCTCTCCTCTCGCTCGTCCCCACTGGGGTGGCTTTCAGCCACAGATTGGGCCCTGCTATTGGAGGCCGCCTGGGCCCCAATATCGTCAGGCCGATCTGACCTCCTGAGGGCTCCTGCCCGATGCCTTCCCCGCCTGGAGGACGATGCCTAGGATGCAAGAGGAGTAGCTCCCATCCATGGTGTGTACCTATCCGTTTGCAGAGGGCCTGGATCATCAACCTTATGTCGCCCATGTCCGCTGCTAGGCAGTGGATGTCGGGCTCTTGACGGATGTCTGTGTGGCTACCCACTGAGGGGTCATAACTGCGGGCGACTGCATCTCTTGTTGGGGCATTTGCTTGCACCCTTGTGATGACCATCTTGCTGTGAAGGATTGAGTATGAAAAGAAGACGCTAGGCTTTTTGTCTCGTTCCCACGGAAGGCACTAAAGTTGCATCCGAGGTTCCTGGTTATCCTACGGATTAAGGAGCCTTCGGATTCCTCATCATTTAGAGATGGTCACGAGCGGGTCAAGTATCCGTCTCTATTACCCTGGGATCTACACAACACAACTAATAAACAAGAGGTTAGAGTCCCGGTCAGATTTCTTCCATAGAAAACACTCCGATATTTAAGTCAGTAACCTCCCGCAATGAACGGAAAAGGATGCACATTTAGAGGTGTGCAGGAATATGCTGTGAATGCGTAAAGAGTGCGTGGATATAGGAATGGGAGATTGGTGAGCGAGTAACCGGAGGCCTGGCTCTTGGAATGCACCACAGCGGGTGACTGACTGTAATAGGCTGTAGTAGGCTTGAGAAAAGCAAGAGCTGGCCGTGTTTCTGAGAGCTGGTGCTTGCAAGAGTGTATATCTCAATGTCAGGCTCTGGTTTTTTCGGAGGTAGATTGTTCGATTCATCCCCCTTTTTGTCAACGAAAGGAGGAATTTATGGCTCCTTCATCTAGAGTTTTTGGCGCGAGAATCCCTCTTGTAGGGATTCGTTGGCCGCCGATTGTTGACGACAATTGCCGATGTGTCAGTTATCGCCTTGCGGTGGCAGGTAGACCGTCGGGTGTCGCAGGTCACGCTTGGTCTACCTCTCACACTGGGATTGGCCGGGGAACTGTGGGCGGCGGCGTGAGCCGCGGTTGGCAGCGCTAACTCTCTCCCCATTGGCTCATTTCCACTGTGCCACCACTATCACCTAATGGCTATATTAATAGGCTGCAGGCGACGCCCATTGGCTGCGATTACGGGCCGCCATGTAGGCTATCTTGGGATGTTGGGCTGGATCCGCCGTTTGGGCCGTTGCTCTGCAGGTTGGGCTTGAAATTTCCTTGGGCCTTCGCACTGAACCCAACAACAACAAAATTAATTTTGAGGTGACAAGAAACTAGTTCGGTTATTAAATTCTCAACCGATAAGCAACCAAATTAAATTCAATTTCCAAATACAACCCGGCAGCTATTTATATATATATATATATGATAATTCGACAGGGCACTAGATAGCAGTATATATATATATATATATATATAAGTATACAATAATTCAGCAAGGAAAAGGCTCACGACAGCAACATACCACCAGCAAAATTCAGCAATATACAGCACAAGAATTCAGCTACCACATGGCAGCTCCACTTCAACTCAAATTTCAATTATTCTATAGGAAACAACACACACACACATGGCATAAGAAATTAGCTACCACACGGCAGCTCCACTTCAGCTGCATTCTAATAATTCAGCAAGTAGAAATAAAGCACCGCTACACTCAGGCAAATTTAGGGGAAATAAAGGGAGAGTGGAACGTTGCACTTAGAGGCTTAAAAATCAGCAAGATTCAGCAATGTACAGCATCAACATGGCAAAAGAAATTAGCTGCCACACAGAAGCATTAATATGCCAAAACAAAGCAGATTCCCAAGGCAACAATTCAGCAAGGAGAAAGCTGCCACATGGCAACATTAATACACCAACACAAGGCTAATTCACAAGGCATCAAGTCAGCTAAGTTTAGAGAATGAATTAACTAAATGAAGAGCTGATTTTCGGACAGCTCAATTAAATTTTGGGAGCAAACTTTATAGCTTACTGCAGCACAATGAATTGAGTAATGAGTCAGCTCAATCTTACTTCAAAATATATTAAGATATGTGTGAAGAAAGAAGGGATAACAAGAGGGAACAGAAGGAAAAACCAGGAAGCAGAAGGGAGTGAACCAAAAAGCAAGAGAAGTAAAACTCAATTTTTAGCCAGTGTATTATATACCTTTCCTTCAATTGTTACTGATTTTTGTTAATTCTCTTTAAGTATTGTTATTCTAATACTTATATTACTCATTATTTTTATCATATTATTATTTTAGAATAAGAAATAAAACGATGGAAATATTGGAGCACCAGCTTGAACAAACCAGAAGTTGAACACCCTGCTGAAAAACCAACTGAACTGGCCACTAAATAGCCACGAAATTGGCTCCAAATCAGTAACCAACTAGCTAAGCCTCTTATTGATATCGTAAAAATTCAGCCCATAAAAATGGGTTGAATCGGCCATTAAACCCGGACCCCAAATAAGTAACAGAATAAGCCCCTACATCCATGCTGATGTTGAACTTGGCAGCTTGAAAAAAAAGACCGAATCGGGCTCTAAATTGGCTGAACTGGCAACCAAACCAAGCAAGCCCTCTTGTGCTAAGGCTAATGTGTTAACTTGTGAACCGGCTACCAAGAATACTCCAAACCGGGGTTCTAAATAGCAACAAAACCAACTAAATAGCGCCTATGCTGATGCTGAATTTACAGCTACTGTACCGGCCATGAATTGACCCCTAAACTAGTCGTACCGGTAACTATATTAGTCTAAGTGTCTTATGGTGATGTTGAAATATTAACCCATAAATTTGGACTTAAATCAGTCATTGAATCGGGCTCCTGAATAGTAATAGAACAAATTAAACAGCATCCATACTGATGCTGAATTTGCATCGATTGAATTGGCCATGAATTGGCCCCTAAGCCGGCCAAATCGGTAGTCATATTAGCCTAAGTGTCTTGTGGTGATATTAAAGTGTCAACCCATAAATTTAGACCCGAATCAGTCACTGAACTGGGCCCCTAAACAGCAACATAATTGACTAACAACATCCATACTGACATTGAATTTGTAGTCCCTAAATCAGCTCTGAATCGGACCCTAAACTGGCTGGACCGGTAGCCATATTAGCCTAAGTGTCTTGTGGTAATATTGAAGTGTCAAACCGAAATTTGGACCCAAATCGGTCACTGAATCAGGCCCCTAAATAGCAGCAAAATCAGCCCCAGTATTCATGCTGATGTTGAACTTGGTAGCCTAGGGAATTAGACTGAATCGAGCCTTAAATTGAGTGAACTGATAGCTGAGCCGGCCAAATCATCTTGTATTAAGATTGGACTGTTCACATTTGAACCGATTGCCAAGGATATCCCAAATTGACTACTGAACCGGATCCCTAAATAACAATCAATTCGGATAATAGTATCCATACTAATGCTGAAATTGTAGCTACTAAACCGGCATGAAACTGGCTCCCAAATTGGCTGAATTAGTGGCCAAATCAACCAAGGTGTCATGAGATGATATTGAACTATCAACTTATAAAATTTTCTTTGAATCAACCACCGAACCAAGCCTTAAACTAGTAGCTGAACCGGCCCAACGTGAGTTGAAATTTTCAGCTTATGGAAATCCTTTGAACCCTTGAACCAGCTCATTAAATCAATTTGCAAATGCTGAAATTCAGTGGTAAAAACCAGCATGGACTAACCTTTGAACTGGCGATTAAATCGACCATGAACTGGTTACTAAATCATCAAGAAATTATGCTAAAATTATACTTGAAAAACTAACTGAGTTGGCCCTGAACCAACCACCAAACTGGCGGCCAAATTAGCTAAATATATCACATGTTAAATCTAAATTTTTAACATATATAAAATTTTAAAATTAAAGTGACTAAACCGGTCAATACATTGATTTCTTTTAAGACTTATAGCTTATTACTAATTATCGCATTTTATAATTTGTATGTTCAATATTATGAAAAGTTTTAATGAAAACTTTACGAGTCTCAAGAAATATGATTATTTTATTTTGGAGTGAAGAAAATTAAGAAGTATTAAGAATGAATGTAAAGTTTCCATAAAAAATTTTGACAAAAAAATTAAGAAATTGGATTAAGAAATTATTTTAAATAGTGATATTCCCTAATATACCTTATGATATTGTAATAATAATCGAGAATTGCCCCTAACACCGCGGGAAAATAAAGGCAATTTTTGGTCCCATCTATCGGGTATAATAGGTATGTAGCACCCACCTCGAGGTGTAATAAGGAGATAAAAGCCTTAGATTATGTGTGGTGAACACAATCTTTTTCTTGATTAATCGCTTCGTTAACTGATGGGACTTACAAGTCCTAATTCCTAAAGATAAATAATAAATAAGATCCAATATATTGATTAAGAAAAAGAGAAGAAAATGAGAAGTTAAAAGAAAACAAAAGTTTATGCATGTTTTACATAATTCATATTCCTCTGACTAATATATTTTTATTTTAAGT
>JAODPA010115499.1:0-18880 GCA_025585075.1 Nepenthes mirabilis
CCTTACCATTTTCTCCTTCGTCCCTCCTTCTCTCTCTTGTTCTGATATCTCTCTCTCCCTATCTTGTTCACTCTTGTCCCTCTCGAAGCTTCCTCAAGCCATGTCTCTTTCTCTCGAGCTTCCTCTAACAAAGTTTGTCCGTTTCATTTCTATTCCATTCTCCAACGACTGAAACCCTAACAAATTTCGTGCCATTTCAACTATTTGATTCCGTCTATCTTTCCACAATTTCCACTCGATGGATTTATATATGTACGGTTCTAGTGGGTATGCGGGAGTGGGAAAGAGAGGTCGAGCAGAGAGTGAGAGCAGAGAGAGGCTCTGCTATCGGGCTTCCGTAAGCCATCACCGAGATGCCTTTTTTTGCTTGATTTTGCTGCCGTTGCAATTGTTGATTGGCCCCGAAAGAATTGTCGCTATGATTGTTCAAGGCCGCCACTACAGTTTGTGCTAAAGCTGATGTCGACGCTGCCACTAACCCTAGCCGTGTTGCAGCAACCGTGTAAGTTAGGCAAGTGATTTCCCTTACTGTTGCTATCTCCTCAGATTTGCAAGAAATATTCCCTTTTTTTTGCAAGTCAGTTCATTTTCGCTACAAGTAAATCTTTATTCCTTACGAGTAAACACTTCCTCCTGCTATGTCGATTCTCTGTTTTTGTGTCGAGATTGTCGAAGAATTTGTGGTTTATGGGTGGAATTTGAGAATTTGGGAAAAATAGGGATTCGACTCCCGTGATAAAAGAATTGAAAATGTATGGGTTTCACATAGAAATTAAGGGGCAAAATTTAGAAATTAACTACATACGAACATTATTTTTTTTAGATGGGAAGAGGAAGGTTGGGATTTTCATTTTTCTGTGAAAAAAGATCGGATGAAGGCACAAGAACAGAGTCTTGGCTTTATTATTGTTTGTTGTATGACTGTGATAACCTGATGGGCCTCAGAAGTGTGTGTGTGTATTCGTATGTTACGGCAAATTGTATTTATGTTTGTTGGTGAGCCTAACTTTGCATAAATCTAGTATACGTATCTGTTTTTTTTTGTATACTGTAGGTATATTATGTATTTATATATGTATGTATGTACGGGTTGAGAACATTTGGTAAAGTTAATATATAACTAAGTATAATCCTAGCAATATTGGGTGTACATTAACCTCACAACTCTCTCCCACTAATAGGAATTTCGTTCTCGAAATTAAATAAAACTACATACCTTAAGAAAATAAATGGGAATATTTGCTTTGGATCTCCTCCTCACGCTCCCATGTCGCTTCCTGAAGTGAACGGTTCTTCCACAAGATTTTCACCAAGGGAATCGTCTTTGTACGCAACATCTAAGCCTTCCAATCCAGAATCCATACTGGCTCCTCAACAGAAGATAAATCTTTACTAATCGTCAGGGGCTCAAACTCAATAACATGTGTGGGATCATGGCCATACTTCCGAAACATCGACACGTGAAATACATCATGGACATCTACCATATTAGGTGGCAACGCCAATCCGTAAGCCACCTCTCCAATCCTCTATAAAATCTCAAAAGGGCCATAAAAGTATGAAAAACTTATTATTGCAGAAGGAACTCAATATGAGGCAGAGGAGGCGGCTTGATTTTCTAAATGATTATAACTGTGAGATTCAATATAAACTTGAAAAGGCTTAATGTAGTTGCCGATACTTTGAGCTGCCAATCATATTTTGTGGCAAGCCTTCAGATAAAATAGATAGAGATATTAAATTATCTAAAATAATGTGATATTCAGCGGTATGTTCGGGATGATCGGATGATTTTGTCATACCTTTTGGTTCAACTGAAAGTGATAAATGAGGTTAAGGAAAATTAGACAAATGATTCTTTCCTTATGGATATTGTGGGTGATCTAAAAAAAGATTCCAGAATCGATTTTAATATCCGAATTGATGGAATATTGAGGTTTAGAGATCGATTATGTGTACCGAACGATAAGGAGTTGAAGGAGAAGATCTTGAAAGAAGCTCATTGATCTCGATATATAATCCACCCTAAGACGAATAAAATGTATCAGAACTTGAGGAAAACATTTTCGTGGAGAAATATGAAACGAGATATTACGGCTTATGTGGAGAAATATCTTGTGTGCCAACAATTGAAAGCTGAAAGGAGAAAATCATCTGGGTTATTGCAGCCAATGCCGATCCTGGGTCGGAAGTGGGAAGACATCTCTATGAATTTTGTATCGGGTCTGCCAAGGACTCCCAAGAATCATGACACAATTTGGGTTATTATCGATCGGATGATAAAATCAGCCCATTTCTTAGCGATCGGGACAACGTATTCTCGCGACAAATTGGCCAAGTTGTATGTGAATGAAATTATTAGACTTCATGGTGTGCCCGCTTCGATTGTGTCTGATAAGGATCCCAACTTTGTTTCGAGATTTTGAGAAAGTTTACGTAAAGAGTTGGGACGTAAGTAAAATTCAGTACTAAATACTACCCCCAGACTGTTGACTAATCAGAGCGTATGATTCAAATCCTAGAGAATATTTTAAGGGCCTCGGTGTTGGACATGAAGGAAACTTGGTATAATTATTTGGCCTTAGCAAAATTTGCCTATAAAAATAGTTATCACGCGAATATCGGCATGGCACCTTTTGAAACGCTATATGGGAGGAAGTATAGATCGCCGATTCATTGGGAGGAAACCGGAGATAAAAGAATTTTGAGCCCCGAGATTGTTAGAGAAACAGCAAAAAAGATTAAGTTAATTCATGAAAATTTGAAGGTTGTTCAGAGTTGGCAGAAAAACTATACAGATAAGCGAAGATCGGTGCTGAAATTTGAGGTGGGTGACTATGTTTTTTTGAAAGTATCACCATCTAAAGGGATGTTCAGATTTGGGAAGAAAAGAAAACTGAAACCACAGTTCATTGGCACTTTTGAGATCTTAGAGAGGATCGGGGAGGAAGCTTACAAATTGGCATTGCCACTAAATTTGCCAGATGTTCACGATATATTTCATGTGTCGATACTTGGGAAATATGTTCACGATCCCACGCACGTTATTGAGTATGATCTCTTGACAATTGACTGGGATTTTTCCTATGTTGAGGAGCTGGTACGAATTCTGGATCGGAAGGGTTAGATACTGCATACAAAGACGATTCCCTTGGTGAACATTTTGTGAAAGAATCACTCACTTTAGGAAGCGACATGAGAGTGTGAGGAAAAAATCCAAAATAAATACCCCCATTTGTTCTCTTGAGGTATGTATTTTCATTTAATTTCGAGGACAAAATTACTACAAGTGGGAAATATTTGTGACGCCCTAATCCCGAAGCACGATAATTTATAAATAATTAAAATAATAAGAATCAAGTGGATTCCAAATATATATGGAAAAATGAGTTTCGGAAGTGAAAGGAAATTAGGCTGCTGTATACTGATATGCTGCCGAACAACACGGTGCCTGCCGCGCACTTGAATACAGCAGCAGGCACCAAAAACCAGTGTGGCCCGCTCGCTATTCGCCTACAGCGCTCGAGCGTTGCTGCAGCCGAGCACTCGCACTCGCTGCATGCCTTCTGTGTACTCGAGCACAAGCGTGATATTTTCCTATCGACCTGATTTGTTTTTGTTTTAAAAAGGGAAGCGGGAGAAGAATAAGGGCACGAACGACAGAGCACGAAGGGGAGAAGAGAAGGAAAAGAAAAGAGAAGGGATTCTCCACCAATTTTCATCCGATCAAAGTGAGAAAAACGGTAAATCAAGTAAAGGCAAGTGTATCTCCATCTTCGTTTTTTGTTTTTACCACGTTTTGACATCTCTATTTTGATATTCACGTTCTAAAATCCTCACACCCTAAGCTTTGTTACAAATAATGCATGTTTCTCATAATTTCTTGGTTAGATTTTGTGTATATATATGATTATCGTAAATTGTGGCTTCGATTTCATGTTTGGTTCATGATTTGGCGTTCAATCATTATCCGGACAGCTTGCTTCAAACCCTAGCTCAAAAATTTGGGGATATTTGATTCGAAAACTTTGGGAAATGTGATGAGAATATTGTTTGACTAATCGTTAAGCTTGTTGGATGAATTTTATCTGAAGTTTTGAAAAAGACTACATTGTTAGTCTTTCCGAGAGTATTCCGAACCACTTGAAGAATTATTTGTAAGAGTTTGATTTGGCCCTTGAGGCATGTTGAGTTAAGATTAAAAGAATATGAGCAAAAATTCCTTCAGTTACGTAAATTAATAAGAAATTGAATCAGGGACTATTATTCAGTCAAATAAGGTTCTTCGATATGCCTTAAAATGTTACGGTAGTAATCGAGGATAACTCCATCTATGGAGTTATACATGGTTCGTCCTTCCTTAGGACATTAGCCTAGAGGGTAGAATTTCTATGTCTGACCTGCCTTCAGGAGGTAATCCTGTGCTGATCCCACTAGAAGGGATATCCCTATTCTATTTCTGGCCTCTGATTGTATTCATAACACAATCTATCCTTGATTATTCGTCCATTCGGTTAGTAGAGTTTGCTAGTCTGGTTCTTTAGATAGTAAAGTTTGATTTTCAGAATTTGCAGAGTTTGATTCTGATTTTTTATTTCTGATGCCTGCTATACTGATTTATGAATTTTGAAATATGTTATACTAATTTATGCTTTCTCCTGTTTCCTTATACGTTTCTGTTCTTCGGATAATTCCATAGTTTTGCTTATCTGTATGTATGTTTTACACGAAAGTATTACACTTGCATATTTTTACTGTACATTGTTGGGTTTCGACTCACTCTTTTATTTTTTCTTCTCGAGATGAGACCATAGAGTTGATGCCAGACGAACAGGAGTAAAGGAGGGACTTGGTTAGGGAAGTTTAGTGAAGACCTGAAGTCCTTGAAGAGCTTTTGGGAGTCTGAAGATAGTAAATGCATATAGCAAGCTTTTTTGGATGGAGACAATGTATTTATAGTTATGCATGTTATGTTTTATGTAGGGATTCTGTTTTTTACTTCCGCAAGGTTCTCCTTATAGAATTAGTATTATTTTCGCGTTTTGATTTTGGAATTGTGCATGTTCCTAGTTGGCATCTCCCTTTTGAATTAATATAGTGGATAGGATGTGTTATCTTGAAGCCATGATTATTATGGCATTTTGTTGATCCTGTGTTTGTAAAATTGATGAATGTGGAAGTCCATTTATCTATATGGTTGTCCAGATTGTGAAAAATACATGTTGTTGGTGTTAGATTTTTGTCCAATTTTATTTAAAATTTTGCCCATTTTTCTGTAAATTTTTATATTATTTTATTTCGGGCAATAGTTTATTTATTATTGACGGTGGAAAAAAAACTGCTCCGTCATAGTTGGTATTAGAGAAAGAAGATGCCTTAGAATTGATCAATCTGAAAGCGGAAGCTTAGGATTAAGTTTAAGCAGGAATAGGGAGGATAGTTAGGATTAAATAGGATGTTAACCCTTTGGCTAGTCTTGGATTTTATTGAATTATTATTAACCTCATTCCTTTCACCTGATTTCTTGATGCTTATTAATGTTGCGATTGCTTTTGGTTATAAGATATAAGATGGCTAATGGAAGAAGTAAAAGAAACAACCGTAGAGGTGCTAGTACTCCTCACGACCAAGAAGCTGAATATGTAAGCTTGTTGGGAAGGATGATAAATATTATTGAATCGATAGAGCAACGTTACATGGTTCCGGTCCCTGCACCTGAGCAAACTCCAACAAATCCTGCTCCGATAACGTATGATAAGTTCACGGCGGAGAGAGCGCTTGAATTTTTGGGTGAACCTGATCTAGTAAAGGCAAACATTTCGAAACGGCGGATGAAGAAGACCTTTACGGTGATCCAATGCTCTGATCAAGAAAATGTCATGTTTGTGATATATAAATTGGATGGTGAAGCCGATAGTTGGTGGGACATGAAAAAGAAGGCGCTAGGTGTGCCCAATGATGAGATTAATTAGAAATGTTTGAAGAAATTTTTATGGAAAAGTATTTTCCGTCCAGCCTTCAAGATCAAAAAGGTGTGCCCAATGTTTACAAAACTGTCTCGATATGCACCATATTTCATAAATGATGAGTTGAAGAAAGCTAAAAAGTTTCAACAAGGATTGAGGGATAACATTATGAAGCAACTGTAGACTCATAAGCTTCACACATATGCTAATATCCTAGATCGAGCCCTAATTTATGAGAAGAAACTGGAGACAAAGAAATTCTTCACCAAGAGAACTGCCAGCCGAATGAGTTTTGGCACAAGATCAAATGTGGGGCCCTCAGGGCCATCTAAAAGGGTGAAGACGGCAAACAAGGGGAAGAGTATCACTGGAGTTCAGTCAGTGACTGGTTCTTAGGGGTCAGCGGCTGACTATGTTTTCTATGGAAAAAAGCATGTGGGGTATCCTTGTTGCAAAGCGACGAGAGCTTGTTTCAAATGTGGACAGTAGGGCCAACAGATTAAAGATTGTCCGTTACCCTAGAGGTTGTAAGCAAAGAAGCCAACCGTTCTGACTAAGGCATTTGCGGTGACGGTATAGGACGCTAAGGCGTCTCCGAACGTGGTTGAAGGTACTCTTCTCATTTGTGGAGTTTTCTCTTCTATTTTATTTGATTCTGGGTCTACCCATTCTTTCATTTTTTTGTAATTTGCATGCCACATTATGTCTGCCCCACGAATTTTGGTTATTCTTTAACTGCATCAATGCCTACGAGATCCTCAATAGTTACTGATGTTATGTATCCGGAATGTGTGGTGGAGGTGAATGGGAGATGCTTGATGGTAGATTTGATATTGTTGAATATGGGTGACTTTAATGTTATCTTGGGGATGAACTAGTTAGCAAAATATCATGTCAATACTGATTATTTTTTAGAAAGAGTTTGTTTTGATATTCCTGGAGTGTATCCCTTCTTCTTTTAAGGCATTAGGAGAAAGTAAATGTTTGTATTGATTTCTGCTTTGCATGCTAAATATTTGATAAAAAGTGGATGCCAGACTTATCTAGCATATGCCAGCACCTTCGGGAGTCACAGTATGCCAGCGAAGGACATTTTGATGGTATGTGATTTTGAGGATTTATTTTCAGAGGAGTTACCGGGGTTACCTCTTCGCAGGGAGATTGAATTTGAGATTAAGGTTATTCAAGGTGCTCTTCTGATCTCTAAAGCACCTTATCGTATAGCACCTGCTGAAATGAAAGAACTGAAGTTACAGTTGCAAGAATTGTTGGACAATGGCTTTATTAGACCAAGTGTATCTCCATGGGGTACACCGGTGCTGTTTGTGAGGAAGAAAGATGGGTCATTGCAGCTATGTGTGGATTATCCTGAACTGAATAAAATCATAATTAAGAACCAATATCTATTGCTGCGTATTGATGATTTGTTTGACCAATTACAAGAATCTCGAGTATTTTAGAAGATTGATTTGAGGTTCGGATTTCACCAATTGAGTATTAAGCCAGAAGATGTGGCCAAGACTGCTTTTCGGATGATGTATGGCCACTACAAATTTCTTGTGATACCATTTGGTCTTACAAATGCTCCTGTTGCTTTTATGGATCTGATAAATTGGCTGTTCCAACCATATCTAGATAGATTTATGATGCTATTTATTGATGACATTTTGATATATTTTGAGTGTCCTGAAGGGTATGAGACTCATTTGAGGATTATTTTTCAAGTACTTTGCAAGAAAACGTTGTATGCTAAGTTGAATAAATGTGAGTTTTGATTGCAGGAGGTGATATTTTTGGGACATGTGATTTCTAAAGAAGGCATTGCTGTAGACGCAAAGAAGGTAGAAGCGATCACTAGTTGGAGTAGACCTACCTCGATGGCAGAAGTTAG
The DNA here is from genome assembly GCA_025585075.1 of Nepenthes mirabilis. Lineage (NCBI taxonomy): Eukaryota > Viridiplantae > Streptophyta > Magnoliopsida > Caryophyllales > Nepenthaceae > Nepenthes > Nepenthes mirabilis. Next base: position 7,858 of record JAODPA010115499.1, read on the forward strand.
ATATTTTTTTGGTATGGCAGGAAATTATAGGAGATTTGTAGAAAATTTCTCTCGGATAGTTATGCCCTTGACTCGATTAGTAAAGAAGGAAGTAAAGTTTGATTGGATTGAAGAATACGACCAGAGTTTTCTAGAATTTAAAGATTGCCTAACAACAGCTCCGGTGTTGACTATTCTGGAGGGATCGGGTGGCTTCAATGTATATTGTGACACCTCTAAGGCGGGTTTGGGTTGTGTATTGATGCAATATGGTAAAGTAGTAGCTTATGAATCTAGACAACTAAAGGTGTATGAGAAAAATTATCCAACGCATGACCTGAAGTTTGCTGTGGTAGTATTTGCCCTTAAAGATTTGGAGACACTAACTTTATGGTGAGAAATTCGTTGTCTATTCGGACCATAAAAGTATGAAGTACTTGTTCTCGCAGAAAGAAGTCAATATGAGGTAAAGGAGGTGGCTTGATTTTCTAAAGGATTATAGTGTGAGATTCAATATAAAGCTAGGAAAGCTAATGTAGTTGCTGATGCTTTGAGCGGCTGATCATGTTTTGTGGCAAGCCTTCAGATAAAACAGATAGAGATGTTAGATTATCTATAGCAATGCAATATTCAACGGTATATTCGAGATGATTGGATGATTTTGTCATACCTTTAGGTTCAGCCGAAAGTGATAAATGAGGTTAAGAAAAAGCAAGTAAATGATTCTTTCATTATAGATATTGTGGGTGATTTGAATAATGAATCCAGAATCGATTTTAATGTCTGAGCAGATGGAGTATTAAGATTTAGAGATCGATTGTACTTACCGGACGATAAGGAGTTGAAGGAGAAGATCTTGAAAGAAGCTTATCGATCTCTATATACAAATCACCCTGAGACGAATAAAATGTATCAGGACCTGAGAAAGATATTTTTGTGGAGAAATATGAAATGAGATATTATGACTTATGTGTAAAAATATCTTGTGTACTAACAATTGAAAGCTAAAAAGGAAAAACCATTTGGGTTCTTGCAGCCAATGCCGATCCCAAGTTAGAAGTGGAAAGACATTGCTATGAATTTTGTATCAGGTTTGCTAAGGACTCCCAAGGATCATGATGCCATTTGGGTTATCATTGATCGGCTGACAAAATCAGCCTATTTCTTGGTGATCAGGACGATGTATTCTTTTGACAAATTGGCCCAATTGTATGTGAATGAAATTGTTAGACTTCATGGTGTGTCCACTTTAATTGTGTCTGATAGGGATCCTAACTTTGTTTTGAGGTTTTGAAAAAGTTTACATAAAGAGTTGGGGTTAGAATTGAAGTTCAGTACTACATACTACCCCTAGACTGTTGACCAATCAGAGCGTATGATTCAGATCCTAGAGGATATGTTAAGGGCCTCGGTGTTGAACATGAAGGAAACTTGGTATAATTATTTGGCATTAGTAAAATTTGCTTATAATAATAGTTATCAGTCGAGTAGAGGTATGACACCTTTTGAGGCGCTATATGGGAGGAAGTGCAGATCGTCGATTCATTAGGAGGAGAATGGAGAAAAAAAATTTTGGGCCCTGAGATTGTTAGAGAAACAACGAAAAAGATTAAGTTAATTCATGAGAATTTGAATATTGTTCAGAGCAGGTAGAAAAGCTATGCAGATAAGTGAAAATCGGCGCTGAAATTTGAGGTGGATGACTATGTTTTTTTAAAAGTATCACCATCTAAGTGGACGTTAGGATTTAAGGTGAAAGAAAAACTGAAACCACAGTCCATTGGCCTTTTTGAGATTTTGGAGAGGATCGAGGAGGTGGCTTACAGATTGGCGTTGCCACCTAATTTGGTGGAAGTTCACGATGTATTTCTTGTGCCGATACTTCAGAAGTATGTTCATGATCCCAAGCACATTATTGAGTACGAGCCCTTGACAATTGACAAAGATTTATCATATGTTGAGGAGCTGGTACAAATTCTGGATCGGAAGGATTAGATACTGCATACAAAGATGATTCCCTTTGTGAAAATTTTGTAGAAGAATCACTCACTTGAGGAAGCAACATGGAAGCGTGAGGAGGAAATTCGGAACAAATTGCCTCATTTGTTCTCTTGAGGTATGTGTTTTCATTTAATTTGGAGGACGAAATTTTTATAAGTGGGGGAGAGTTGTGAGATCCCGATCCAAAAACACGATAATTTATAAGTAATTAAAATAATAAGAATCAAGTTGATTCCAAATATACATTGAAAAATGAGTTTCGGAAGTGAAAAGAGAGGAAATTAGGCTGTTGTATATTGATATGCTGCCCAGCAGCACGGCACCTGCCACGCGCTTGACCACAGAAGTAGGTGCCATAAACCAGCGTGGCCCCAATCGCTACTCGCCTTCGGTGCTCAAGCGCGACTACAGCCGAGCACTCGCGCTCGCTACACGCCTTCTATACGCTCGAGCGTGAGCGCGATTTTTTCCCACCGACCTAATTCGTTTTTGTTTTAAAAGGGGAAGAGGGAGAAGAATAAGGGCACGAACGACAGAGCACGAAGGGAAGAAGAGAAGAAAAGAGAAGAAAATGGATTCTTTACCAATTTTCATCCGATCAAAGTGAGAAAAACGGTAAATCAGTTAAAGGCAAGTGTATCTCCATCTTTGTTTTTTGTTTTTATCGCATTTTGACATGTCTATTTTGATATTCACGTTCTAAAACCCTCACCCCTAAGCATTGTCACAAATAGTGCATGTTTCTCATAATTTCTTGGTCAGATTTTGTGTATATATATGATTATCGTAAATTATGGCTTCGATTTCGTGTTTGGTTCATGATTTGGCATTTGATCATTGTCTGGACAGCTTGCTTCAGACCTTAGCTCGAAAATTTGGGGATATTTGATTCGAAAACTTTGAGAAATGTGATGAGAATGTTGTTTGACTAATTGTTAAGCTTGTTGGACGATTTTTATCTGAAGTTTTGAAAAAGACTACACTGTTACTCTTTCTGAAAGTATTCCGAACCACTTGAAGAATTTTTTGTAAGAGTTTGATTTGGCCCTTGAGGCATGTTGTGTTAAAATTAAAAGAATATGAGCAAGAATTCCCTCAGTTAAGTAAATTAATAAGAAATTGGACCTAGGACTATTATTCAGTTAGGTAAGGTTCTTCAGCATGCTTTAGAACATTACGGTGGTAATCGAGGATAACTCCATCCACGGAATTATACATGGTCCGCCCTTCCTTAGGGCGTTAGCCTAGAGGGTAGAATTTCTGTATCTGACCTACCTTCAGGAGGTAATCCTGTACTAATCCCGCTAGAAGGGATATCTCTGTTCTGTTTCTGGCCTCTAATTGTATGCGTAACACAATCAATCCTTGATTATTCGTCCCCTCGGCTAGTAGGGCCTACAAGTTTGGTCCTTCGGATAATAAAGTTAGATTTCCAGAATTTACAGAGTTTGATTCCGATTTCTGATTTCTAATACCTATTATACTAATTTATAATTTCCAAAACATGTTATACTGATTTATACTTTCTCCTCTTTCTTTGTACGTATCTATTTTTTGAATAATTTCATTGTTTTGCTTATCTGTACATATGTTTTGTATGAAAGTATTACACTTGCATGTTTTTACTGTACCTTACTGGATTTTGACTCACTCTTTTATTTTTTTTCTTCAGATGAGACCGTAGAATTGATGCCAGACGAACAAGTGTAAAGGAGAGACTTAGTAAGGGAAGTTTAGTGAAGTCCTGAAGTCCTTGAAGGGCTTTTGGGAGTCTAAAGATAGTGAATGTATATAGCAAGCATTTGTGGATGGAAACAATGTATTTATAGTCATGCATGTTATGTTTTATGTTGAGATTCTGCTTTTTGCTTCAACAGGGTTCTTATGGAATTAGTATTGCTTCCGCATTTTGATTTTGGAATTTTGCAGGTTGCTAATTGGCATCTTCCTTTTGAATTGGTATAGTGGATAGGATGTGTTATCTTGGAACCATGGTTATTATGGCGTTTTGTTGTTTTGATGTTTGTGAAATGAATGCATGTGGAAGTCCATTTATCTATATGGTTGTCCAGATTATGAAAAATACATGTTTGTATTAGATTTTTGTCCAATTTTATTTGAAATTCTACCCGTTTTTCTGTAAATTTTTATATTATTTTATTTCGGGCATTAGTTTATTTGTTATTGACGGAGGAAAACAAAAAAAATTGCTCCGTCACACAAAGCACGGGTCTCAATCCGATACAATCATTACAGGCACGCCATGGAGTCTAACAATTTCATGCACATACAACTGGGCCAACTTGTCACGAGAGTACGTTGTCCTGATCGCCGAGAAATGGGATAATTTAGTCAGCCGATCGATAATAACCCAAATGGCATCATGGTTCTTTGGAGTCTTTGATAAACTCGACACAAAATCCATCACAATATCCTCCCATTTTCAACTCAGAATCAGCTTCAACTGCAATAATCCAGATGGTTTTCTTCTTTCAGCTTTCAATTGTTGATACACAAGACATTTCTTAGCAAAAGTCACAATATCTCTCTTCATATTCCTCCACCAAAATGTCATTTTTAAATCCTGTTATATTTTATTTGTCCTCGGAAGAATAATATATCGGGATCGGTGAGCTTCCTTCAAGATTTTCTCCATTAAATCTTTATTATTCAGCACACACAAACGATCTCTAAATCTCAATACTCCATCAGGTCGAACATTGAAATCAATTCGGGAGTCCTTATTTAAATCCCCCACAATTTTCATAAGGAAGGAATCATTTACTTGCTTCTCCTTAACCTCATTTATTACCTCCGACTGAATTTGAAGATACGATAAAATCATCTGATTACTTCGAACGTACCGTTGAATATCACACTATTTCAGATAATCCAACATTTTCATCTGCTTAATTTGTAATCTAACCACATAACTTGATTGGAGGCTCAAAGTATCGGCAACTATATTAGCTTTTTCGGGTTTATACTGAATCTCACAGTCATAATCCTTTAGAAAATCAACCCACCTTTTTTACCTCATATTTAACTCTTTCTGTGAAAATAAATGCTTCAAATTTTTATAGTTAAAATAAATAAAAAAATTTTTACCATAAAGATAATATCTCCAGATCTTTAGGACAAACACCACTGCAGCTAACTCCAGATCTTGAGTAGAATAGTTGTTTGGACCGATAAGAAACAACATTGCCATTTTATATCAGCACACAACCCAAGCCTACTTTGGAGGCATCACAATATACCTCAAAGCCATCAAATTCCTCCGGAATAGTCAACACTTGAGTAGTTGTCAAGCGATCCTTTAATTCCTAAAAACTCCAATCGTACTCTTCTGTCCATCTAAACTTGGCCTCCTTCTTTATCAATTGAGTCAAAGGCATAGCTATTCATGAAAAATTCTATACAAATCTCCTATAATACCCTACCATACCAAGAAAACTCTTGATTTTGGTCACTGAGGTAGGTCTACTCCAATTAATAACAGCCTCTACCTTCTTTAGGTCTACAGCAATGCCTCCATTCGAGATCACATGTCCCAAAAATATCACCTTCTCAAGCTAAAATTCATATTTGTTCAATTTAGCATATAGTTTCTCCTCACAAAGCACTTGGAGAACAATCTTCAAATGAGTCTCATGCTCCTCGTGACACTTAGAATATATTAGAATGTTATCAATAAACGCCACTATATATTTATCCAGATATAGTCAGAACACCTGATTTATCAGGTCCATAAAAGCAACAGGAGCATTAGTAAGATTAAATGGCATAACAAGAAATTTGTAGTGGCCATATCTCGTCCAAAAAGCTGTCTTGGCCACATCCTCCTACTTCATCCTCAACTGGTGGTATCCCGATCGCAAATCAATTTTAGAAAACACCCGAGATCCTTACAATTGATCAAATAAATCATTAATGCGCAGCAAAGGATAATTGTTCTTAATCGTAACTTTGTTCAGTTCACGATAATCCACACATAGTCGCAAAGACCCGTCATTCTTTCTTACAAATAATACCGATGCACCCCACGGAGATACACTCGGTTTAACAAAATCCTTGTCTAACAATTCTTACAATTGCACTTTCAGCTCCTTCAATTCGGCAGGCACCATATGATAAGGTGCCTTCAAAATCGGGCTGACACCAGGAATAACCTTAATTTCAAATTCAATATCCTGATGAGGGGATAACCCAGGTAATTCCTCTGGAAACACATCCTCAAAATTACATACAATCAAAATATCTCTAGCCGACACACTATGGCTTCCAATAGTACTAGCATGCGCGAAATAAGCTTGACACCCACTTTTCATCAAATGTTTGGCAAGTAATGAGAAAATCAATACGCGAAATTTCTTCTTCCTAATGCCTTGAAAGAAAAAGGGTTCGACTCCGGGAATATCAAAACAAACCCTTATAAGAAAACAATTAATACTGGTATGAAGTTTAGCTAGCCAGTCCATCCCTAAAATAATATCAAAATCGCACATATCCAACAACACTAAATCCACCATCAAATGCATCACATTCACCTCAACCTTACACTTCAGATACATAACATCAGTAATTATTGACAATTCGATAGGTGTCAATACAGCCAAAGAATAATCTAGAATCTTCTGAGTGGATACAATATAGCATGCAAATTGGAGGAAAATAAAGGAGTGCGTAGATCCAAAATTAAATAAAACAGAAGCTGAAATTCCACAAATAAAAAGGGCACCTTCAACCACGTTTTGGGATGCCTCAGCATCCTGTACCGTCACCACAAACGCTTTAGCCAGAACAGTTGGCTTTCTTACTTCCAGCCTCTTGGGCAGTGGACAATTCTTAATCAGGTGGCCCTGGTGACAACAATTATAACAAACCCATAATGTTCTAAAATAGGGCTTCCCCATGTGCTTCCTCCCACAATGAATACAGTCAGCCGCTGATGCCTAAGAACTCATCACTGACTGAACTTCAGTGATACTCTTTCCCTTATCTGTTGTCTTCGCCTTTTTAAATGGCCCCGAGGGCCCTATATTTGATCCCATACTGTAACTTGTCCTGCTGGCTATCATTTTGACAAAGAACTTTTGAGTCTCCAACTCAATTTTGAATATCAAAGCTCGATCTAAAATCTCCACATAGGTTTGGAGCTTCCTAGTCAACAGCTGCCTCCTAATATCATTTCTTAATCTATGCTGGAACTTTTTAGCCTTCCTTAATTCGTCCTCCACAAAGTACGGCACATAACATAATAGTTCAACAAACGTCGCATCATATTCTGCCATCGTACGGGTTCTGTGGCAGAATAGATTTTTTTTTAACACCGCCATTTGTAACACAGGATCACAGATGCCATCTAAAACCCATATATTTTAATCATAAAATGCATAGCGAAACCAATCTAACATCTTGCGAAAACATTCATATTCATTCCAAACATTCATTTCCGAATAGGCACAAATGTCTATTACAAAAGTTTATGGAGTCTAAAAATTCATTACACTAAATGATTGCCCGCTGCAATCCTTAAAAAGGTGCTCCTAAATCCCTCAAGTTGGCTTTGATCACTCCATCTCATCAGGCATAAGTTCTAAATCTCCATCTGAGGGGGGGAATGGAAAACAGTAAGTCGGAGCTCAACAAGGTACATGCAGATTTTCCATAAAACGTTCGTGCTGTCAATAGTTACAGATATATATACAGGATATCATGCAAAACAGTTAGGTTGGTTAATGTAGGAAATCAGGCATTATATATATATACATAGCATTTGGCCGAACAAAAGCAAATCGGAAAGTCAGAACAGACGGAAGGGGGCTTTAATCGAGGATAGATTGTGCACATCTCCTCACAATTACGGCAATACCTCCTTGTACAAAGCCCCGAGGACGACTCTCACTTCCTCATTGTACGAAGCCCTGAGGACGGCTATCACTACCTCCTTGTACAGGACAGCTCTCACTTCGGTTATCCTTGATTATCACCTTAAGGTTCTAAGGCATGCTGGAGAACCTTATCTCCCAAAACTAGAGTCAAAACTTATCTGTCTTATCACAAAACTGGTTTCAACTTTCATTACAGCTACTTATTTTAAAATAATGTGCCAGGCTAGTCTTAATTTCACATGCAAAGGTAAAACTGAACTTGATTTTATGCAAAGGGGCCGAACTTGATTTTTATGTTCAAATGACCGGTTTTGATTTCAACATTCAAGCTGGTTCCGATTTCAAACATGCAAGGGCTGGTTTCTGATTTCAACATGCAAGCCGGTTCCAATTTCAAACATGCAAAGGCTAGTCTCCAATTTCATATTCAAAGGTGGCCGGTTTCATCTTTATACAAGGGAAGACCGAACTCGATTTTTTACCAAGGGAAGGCCGAACTTGATTTATCATTCAAGGCCGAACTTGATTTATCATTCTAGACTGAACTTGATTTCAACATACAAGATCGATCTTGATTTCAACATGTAAGACCAAACTTGATTTCATGCAAGACCGAACTTAATTTCATACAAGGCCAGACTTGATTTATCATGCATCTCACCTCTCTGATACCAATTATGGCAGAATAGATTTTTTTAACACCGCCATTTGAAACACAGCATCACAGATGCCATCTAAAACCCATATATTTTAATCATAAAACGCATAGCGGAAGCCAATCTAACATCTTGTGAAAACATTCATATGCATTCCAAAGATTCATTTCCAAATAAGCACAAATGTCTATTACAAAAATTTATGGAGTCTAACAATTCATTACACTAATTGATTTCCCGCTGCAATCCTTTAAAAGGTGCTCCTAAATCCTTCAAGTCGGCTTTGATCACTCCGTCTCGTCAGGCACAAGTTCTAAATCTCCATCTGAGGGGGGGGAATGGAAAACAGTGAACCGGAGCTCAACAAAGTACATACAGATTTTTTATAAAACGTTCGTGCTGTTAATAGTTACAGATATATATGCAGGATATCATGCAAAACAGTTAAGACGGTTAATGCAGGAATTAGGCAATATATATATATACATAGCATTTGGCTGAACAAAAGCAAATCGGAAAGTCAGAATAGATGGAAGGGGGCTTTAATCGAGGATAGATTGTGCACATCGCCTCATAATTACAGCAATACCTCCTTGTACAAAGCCCCGAGGATGGCTCTCACTTCCTCCTTGTATGAAGCCCCGAGGACGGCTCTCACTTCCTCCTTGTGCGAAGCCCCGAGGACGGCTATCACTACCTCCTTGTATAAAGCCTCGAGGATGGCTCTCACTTCGGTTATCCTCGATTATTACCTTAAGGTCCTAAGGCATGCCGGAGAACCTTATCTCCCAAAACTAGAGTCAAAACTTATCTGTCTTATTACAAAGTCGGTTTTAACTTTCGTTACAGCTACCAATTTCAAAATAATGTGCCAGGCTGGTCTTAATTTCACATGCAAAGGTAAAACTGAACTTGATTTTATGCAAAGGGGCCGAACTTGATTTTTATGTTCAAATGACCGGTTTTGATTTCAACATGCAAGCTGGTTCCGATTTCAAACATGCAAGGGTTGGTTTCCGATTTCAACATGCAAGCCGGTTCTGATTTCAAACATGCAAAGGCCGGTTTCCAATTTCATATTCAAAGGTGGCCGGTTTCATCTTTATACAAGGGAAGACCGAACTCATTTTTTCACCAAGGGAAGGCCGAACTTGATTTATCATTCAAGGCCGAACTTGATTTATCATTCAAGACCGAACTTGATTTCAACATACAAGACCGATCTTGATTTCAACATGTAAGACCGAACTTGATTTCATGCAAGACCGAACTTAATTTCATACAAGGCCGGACTTGATTTATCATGCAAAGGGAGCCGGTTTGGATTTCATGCAAGGGGAAGGCCGAACTCCATTTATGCTTAAGGGATGGCTGAACCTCATTTATGCTCATGGGGAGGCCGAACTCAATTTATACTCATGGGGAGGCCAAACTTAATTTATGATCATGGGGACGCCAAACTTAATTTAGGCTTAAGGGAAGGCCGAACTTCAAGATTAGTGAGCCAATGTCGGGTTCAAATTATAATGTGAGGCCGATTTTAATTATTCTTTAAGGCCGGTTTCAAATCAAAGAGCTTATACGTTACTTTACAAAGCCGGTCTACTTCTTCATAATTAAATGACTGGTCATCATCTGAATCATGCAATGATTAAACTTCATACGTGTGAATATCATGAAATAACTGAACATCATTAAAAGATGAACTAAAAAGGTGAGTACACTTGCGGCATTCTTAAAAACAAACTTAAAAGAGTAACGTCCGAAGTACGCTTGCGATATTATGAAGTTAAAAACATAGTGTACACTTGCCTGTCAGCCATTTATTCACCTTTGCCGACTAAAAGCTTTCTCTCCTCTACTCCTTACTGTTCTTCTCACTAGTTGTTCATGCCAGCTTCCCTTGTCGAATCTGAGTATTTATAGAGGAGGGGTTAGGTGGAGTAAGTGGGGTAAGTCACTTGCTTCGGTACCTCTTCTATCTCTTCTACTAGCCATTTATATCCTATAGCCAAAAATGCCACAAGGTTAATTAACCTCAAGTCATTAGATTAGAGGGAGGGGTTAACGATAAATTAACACAATTTAAGAATAAACCTAAGAACTAGCACCTAAATATCCTATCTAATCCTAACTACCCTTAACCCTCCTCAACCTAAACCTGAACCTAAGATTTCACTTTAAGATCGGTTAATCCTAAGATATCTCTTTTCTCTAATAACAGCTGTAACGAAATGGGTCATTTTTCTTTAATGACCTCTGTCAATTTATACTTAAACAAAAACTAATTAACACAAATTTCTGTAGAAAATCAGATAGAGTTTCTATGATGACCCGAGTTCTAGAATACAATAATTAGGGTATAATTGAATTAATAATGATTAAGGATTAGGTTTAGAATATAAAAAATTAAGTTCGGAAGTAGAAAGAGGAAGTTGGGCCCTATAAGGTATTGGTTTCCAAGATATGGTTAATATGGGTGGTAAGATTTTA
>JAODPA010115510.1:0-18878 GCA_025585075.1 Nepenthes mirabilis
CCTAACCCCTAAACCCCAAACCCCAATCCCGAAACCCAAAACCTAAAACCCGAAACCCTAAACCCGTGAGACGCTTGGATTAGGTAATCGATGCATGACTTGGTAGCTATTGGGCATAGTGCAGTTGATTGGGGGGATGACCAAACGATGCTCGGGATACGGTAAATGGTGTGCTCATGACTCAACACCTGTTCTGCACAATGCCGCTTCGTCGGTCGATGGCCAGGCCATGCTCGGGATACGGTGGTCAATGCGCATGCAACATGATACCTGTTGGGAACAATTCCATTCCTCGGGGGGACGACCAATGATGCTCAAGATTTGATAATCGAAGCGCACGTGCCTCAGCACCTTTTTGGCCCAATTTCATTGCTCGGGGCGATGACAAGGCGACGCTTAGGATACTATAAATGATGTGCATGAGACTCGGCCTCAATTAGCCACAACACCATTGCTTAGGGAGATAGCCAAGAGTCTCTCTGGATACGGTAAATGAAGTGCACTTGACTTGGCACCCGTTGCTTGGGGCGATGAAAACAAGATGCTTGGGATTAGGTAATCGATGCGCGTGTGACTTGGCATTTGTTTGCCACAATGCCGTTGCACGGGGGGGACAACAAGCCGACGCTCAGAATATAGAAATCGACATGTGGGCGACTCGATAGCTATTGGGCACAAAGCAGTTGCTCTAGGTGATGACCAGGTGATGCTCGGGATTCTGTAATAGAAGTGCGTGTGACTCGACACCTGTTGGGCACAATGTCGTTGCTCGGGGGATAACCAAGCGACGCTCAGGATATGAAAATTGATAAGCGTGTGACTCAACAGTTATTGGGCACATTGCAGTTGCTTAGGGGGACGACCAAGCAACGCTTGAGATACAGCAAACGACATTCGCATGACTTGGCCTCTGTTCAGCACAACACCGCTACTTAGGGGGACGACCATGCAATGAATGGGATTCAATGGTGGATACACGCAAGACACGACACATTTTGGGAACAATGCCATTGCTCGAGGGGTGGAACTGGCAATGCTTGGGATACGATAATTGACAAGCGCCCGACTCTGCCCCTGTTAGGTAAAATGTCATTTCTCGATGGGACAACTACGAGACCCATGGGATACAATAATCGACATGTGCTCAACTTGGCAATTGTTAGGCACAATGACATTGCTCAGGGGAGGACCAAGCAAAACTTCAGATACGGCAATTGACATGCTCACAACTTAGCACTGGTTTAGCACAACGTCATTGCTCGGGGGAATAACAAAGCAACGCTCAAGATTAGGTAATTGACCCGCACACGACTCGACTCATTTTGGCCACAACATTGTTGCTCAAGGTGATGACCAGGCGTAGCTTGGGCTATGGAAATCGACACGCATGCGACTCAATAGCTGTTGGGCACAGCATAGTTTTTCGGGGGATGACCAGGCAACACTTGGGATACGGTAGTAGAAGTGCACCCAACTTAACACCTGTTGGGAACAACATCGTTGCTCAGGGGTCAACCTAGCGATGCTAAGGATATGATAAATGATGTGCGCACGACTCTGCACTTATTCGGCACAACGCCACTACTCTGGGGGATGACCAACCAATGCTCTAGATACGATAGTCAATGTGCTCACGACACGGCACCTGTTGGGAACAATGTCGTTGCTCAGAGGGATAGGTGCACGAGATATGATAAATGACATGCGTACGACTGGGAACCTGTTGGGCACAACGCTGCTACTCAGGGGGACGACCGGTCGACACTCAGGATACAATTGTTGAGGCACGCACGACATGGAAACTGTTGGGGACTACACCATTGCTATGGGCGACAACCAGGCGATGCTCATGATATGGTAATTGACGAGCGCTCGACTTGGCACCTATTGGCCAAAATGCCGTTCCTTAGTGGGATGACGACAAGTCACACAGGATACAGTAATCGACATGCACGCTACTCGTTACCTATTGGGAACAATGACATTGCTTGGGGGAAGGACAAGGCAGAGCTTTGGATACGGTAATCAACACACTCGACTCGGCCCCTATTGGGCACAATGTCGTTGCTTGGGTGGACGACAAGGTAACTATCAGGATATGGTAATTGATGTGTGCACAACTCGGCACCTGTTGGGAACAATGTTGTTTCTTAGTGTCACGACAAGGCACTTTTCTAGATTTAGTAATCGACATGAGCAGGACTCGACACTTGTTGGGCACAATGCCATTGCTTAGGATAAGGACCAGGCAACACTTGGGATTCAGTAATCGATGCGCTCACTACTCGGCACCTGTTAGGCAAAATGTCGCTCATCAGTGGGATGACTTGGTGATACTCGGGATATGGTAATCGATACGTGTGCAACTCAGCACCTATTGGGCACAATGTCGTTGCTTGGGGGGATGACCATGTGACACTCAGGACACAGTAATTGATGCGCACAGGACTTTGCCAATATTAGGCATAGTGCTGTTGCTCGAGGGGACAACCAGGCGCCACTCAGGATACAATTATCGACCCGCAAATGACGTAGCCCTTGTTGGTCACATCGTTGTTGCTCAGGTGTATGACCAGGCGATGTTCGGGATACAATTATTAATGCCCATGTGACTTGGTATTTGTTGGACACAACACCGTTGCTCAGGCGGATGACTAGGCACCACTATAGATATGGTAATTGACGCGTGAGCGAATTGACACCTATTAGAAACAATGCTATTGCTCAAGTGAACGATTAGGTGACACTCGGGATACACTAATCAACGCATGCATGACTTGGAACCTGTTTGGCACAACACCGTTCCTCAGGGGAGGACAAGGTGCCACTCTGGATAAGGTAATCAAGGCACGCATAACTTGGCACTTGTTGGGCACAACACCACTGCTTGGGGGGCAACAAGGTGACGTTCAGGATAAAGTAATCGACGCGCATGTGACTCGACACTTGTTGTGATCAATGCCGTTGCTCGGGTGGACGACAAGGCAATGCTTGGGATATAGTACTAGACGTGTATGCACCTATTGGGCACAACACCCTTGCTCAAGAGGATGACCAAGCACTGCTCGAGATACATTCATCGACGCACGTGGGACTCAGCAATTGGTTGGCAGAATGCCGTTGCTCACGGGAATGACTAGGTGATGAACCGAAAAAGGTAATCGATGTGAGCACAACTTGCCACCTGTTCTACACAATGTTGTTACTTGGGGAGACGGCTAGGAAACACTTAAGATACGGTAATCGATGTGCGGGTGACTCCACACCTATTGGGCACAAGCTGTTGCTTGGGGGGATGACAAGGCGACACTCGAGATATAGAAATTGATGCACATGGGACTTAGTAATTTTTGGGCACATTGTCATTGCTCAAGGGGTTGACAAGGCACCGATTGCGATACGGTAATAGACGCATGAGTGACTCGGCACTTGTGGGGCACAACGCCATTGCTCGGTGGGTCGACCCAACGATATCAAGGTAAGGTAATCAATGCGTGAGTGACTCGACACTTGTTCAGTGCAATGCCATTGCTCAGGGGGATCACTAGGTGCCGCTCGAGGCAAAAAAATTGATGCTCAAGATAAGGTAATCGACGCGCGCGCTACACGACACCTAATGGAATCAACACCATTGCTCTTGTGGACGATTAGGTGATGCTTAGGATATGGTAATGAATGCGCATGTGACTCAGTGGTTGTTGGTCGCAACACTATTGCTCAGCGGGATGATAAGGTGTCACTCGGGATAAGGTAATCGATATGTGCATGATTTAGCAACTGTTATGAACAGTGTCATATCTCGAGGGGACGATGAGGTGTCACTCAGGACACGGTAATTGACACATGCTCGACTCATCACCTATTTGGCACAACATCATTGCTTCAGGAAGCGACTAGGTGTCACTCAGGATACAATAATCAACACGCACGTGACTTGGCACTTGTTGGGCACAATGCAGATGCTCGGGAGGACAACCAGGCAACGCTTGGGACACAGCAATCGATGCGTGTGTGACTCGTCAACTGTTGGTCACAATGTCGTTCCTCGAGGGGATGACTAGGTGAAGCTCGGGATATGATCATTGACACTAGTTCTACATAACTTCATTGCTCGGGGGGTGACGAGATGACACTCGGGATACGGTAAACAATGCACGTACAACTTGCACCCAGTTGAGCACAACGTCGTTGCTCGGGAGGGACTGCTAGGCGATGCTCGGGATACAATAATTGATGTGTGTGCGACTCAGTACTTGTTAGGTCCAATGTTGTTGCTTAGGAGGACGACCAAGTGGAACTTGAGAAAGGGTAATCGTTGCATGCACAACTCGACACCTATTGGGAACAACGCCGTTGCTCCAGAGGATGATCAAGCGATGCTCGGGAAACGATAATCGACGTGCGCACAACTTAGCACCAATGCGGCACAACGTTGTTGCTCATGGGGACGACAAGGTGGCTCTCGGGATACAGTAAATGAAGCGCACACGACTTGGCACCTGTTTGGCACAACGCCACTTCATGGGGGGATGACTAGGAGACACTCGGAATATAGTGAACATCGTGTGCGCGACTCGACACCCATTGGGTGCGACTCCATTTCATGGGGGGATGACCAGGCAATGCTCAGGATACGGTAATGGATTTGTGCGAGACTTGACACTAGTTGGCACAACGTCGTTGCTCAGGGGGATGTCTAGGAAACAATCGAGATATGTTAATCGACGGACGTGTGATTTGACACCTATTGGGCATAATGTCATTGCTCAAGGGGATGATCAGGTGAAGCTTGGGATAGTGTAGCCGATGCGTGAGCGACTTGGCCCCTATTGGGCACAACGTCGTTGCTCTGGGGGATGACGAGGCAATGATTGGGATATGACAATCGATGTGTGTGTATGATTTGACAACTGTTTGGCACAACACCGTTGCTCAGGAGGACGAGCAAGTGACGCTCGAGATACGATAATTGACACACGCACGGCTCTTCCCCGGTTAGGCATAGTGGCATTGCTTGGGGGTACAACCAAGTGACGCTCAAGATATGGAAATCGACACACACATGACTCGACACCTGCTTGGCACAACGCTGTTTCTTGAGAGTACGACCAGGTGATGCTCGGGATATGATAATTGATGTGCGTGTGACTCCACCCCTGTTGGGTAGAATGGCGTTGCTTGGGGGATGACCAGGTGACGCTCAGGATAATGTAGTCGACGCGCGAGCGACTTAGCCCCTTTTAGGCACAATGCTATTGCTTGGGTAGACGACCAGGGGATGCTCAGGATACAATGATCGACGTGCGCACAACTCAGCCCCTGTTGGGCACAATGCCGTTGCTCGAGGGGATCATAAGGTAATGCTCGGGAGATTGTAATTGATGCATGCGAGACTTGACACCTGTTCGGCTATTTCTCAGGGGGACAACCATGTGCCACTCAAGATAAGGTAATTAACACGTGGGCGACTCAACAACTATTTGGCACAACAGTGTTGCTCGAGGGGATGACCAGGCTACACTCCAGATATGGTAATCGATGCGTGTGAGACTCGGCACCTATTGGGTACAATGTCGTTGCTCAAGGAGATGACCAGGCAACGGTGGTGATACAGTGATTGACGCACTCGTAACTCGGCACTTGGCAATATGCTATTGCGGGATATGGTAATTGACGCGCACATGACTTAGTACCCATTTGGCACAACACCAATACTCTTAGGGATGACAAGGCACACTAAACACGGGATATGGTAGTCGATGTGCGCGGGGCTTGGCACCTGCTGGACACAACGCTTTTGCTCGAGGGGATGACTAGGTGACTCTTGGGATACGGAAATTGATGATCACCTGACTCGTCATCGATTGGGCATGACGTCGTTGCTTGGGGGGACGGCCAAGCAACGCTTGGGATACAGTAATTGACGCGCATGCGACTTAATACCTGTTGGGCTCAACGCTGGTACTCTTGGGGACGACCAGGCCATGCTCGGGATACAGTAATCAACTAGTGCACAACTCGAAAAATGTTAGGCACAATGCCATTTCTCGTGGGGACGACCAAGTGCGGCTCAGGAAGCGGTAATCAATGCGCGTGTAAGTCGGCATCTGTTGGGCACAATGTTGTTGCTTGGGGGACGTCCAATCGACACTCAAGATACGGTAATTGACGCGCGCACGACTCCACTCCTATTTGTCACAACGCCATACCTCAGGGGGATGATTAGGTGACGCTCGAGATATGATAATTGATGCATGTGCAACCGGGCACTTGTCGGGCACAACGTCGTTGCTTGGGGTGATGACCAGGTGATGATCGAGATAAAATAATCGATGCATGCGTGAATCAGCACCTGTTGGGAATAATGACATCGCTCACAGTGACGACTAGGTGACGCTCGAGATATAATAATTGCGCTGCTACTTATGGGGATGACTAGTTGTGGCTCAAGATAAGGTCATTGACCTGCGCATGATCGGCACTTGTTTGGTAGAATGCTGTACCTCGGGGGGCTGACCAGGTGACACTTGGGATGCGATAATCGACACGTGCACGACTCGATACTTGTTGGCCAAAACACTGTTGCTCGGGGTGATGACTCGGCGATGCTTGGGAAATGGTAATCGTTGCACGTGTGACTCAACACCTATTGGGCACAATGCCGTTTCTCAGGTTGACGACCATGCGATGATCAGGATACTATAATCAACGCATGTGCAACTCAACATCAGTTCGGTACACTGCTGTTCTTGGGACAACCAAGTGACGCTCCAAATATGGTAATCAACGCGCGCCCGACTCAACACCATTTGGGCACAATCTTGCAGCTCATAGGGACGACTAGGCGCAGCTCGGCATACAGTAGTCAATGAGCGCGCAACTTAGCACCAATTTGGCACAACGCCATACCTTGGGGGATGACTATGCAATGCTTGGGATACAATAATCGACACACATGCGACTCATCTCTTGTTGGGCACACGCTGTTGCTCGGGATGATGACTAGGCGACACTCTAGATATGGTAACTGATGTGTGCACGACGCGGTACCTATTGAGCTCAACGCTGTTGCTCGAGATGATGACCAGGCAAGTCTTGATATACAGTGACATTGTGGGTGTGACTCAGCTCCTGTTGAGCACAACGTTGTTGCTCAGGGGACGACTAGGTGCCGCTCGAGATATGGTAATCAACGCACACGTGACTTGACACCTGTTGGGCATAACGTCGTTACTCACAGGGATGACCAGGCATCGCTAGTGGAACGATAATCAATGCGTGCCCAACTCAGCTCCTATTGGGCATAACACCGTTGCTCGGGGGAATGACAAGGCGACTCTTAGGATATTGTAATTGATGTTCGTGCGACTTAGAACCTGTTTGGCACAACGTCATTGCTTGGTGGATGACCAAGCGATGCCCAAGATACGAAAATTGATGCACATATGACTCGGCACCACTTGGGCACAATGCTACAACTCATGCGGATGACGAGGCGCTGCTCAGGATACAATAATAGATGCGCACGTGACTCGGCCCCTATTTTGCACAAGGTTGTACCCCGATTCGACAACCATGCGACACTCGGGATACTATAATTGATGCGAGCACTTAGCACCTATTGGGAAGAACGCCATTGCTTAGGGTGATGACTAGGCCACGCTCGAGATACGATAAGCGATGAGTGTGAGAGTTGGCACCTATTTGGCACAACATTATACCTTGGGGGGATGACCACGCGATGCTTGGGATATGATAATTGACGCGCATGCCACTTGGCTATTTTTGGGCACAACATCGTTGCTCGAGGTGATGACCAGGATATGGTAATGGACGTGCGTGCGACTCTACACCTATTGAGCACAATGCCATTGCTCAAGATATAGTAAATAATGCGCACGCGACTCATCGCCTGTTGAGCACAATGTCGTTGCTAGGAGAGACAACTAGGCGATGTTAGCGATATGTTAATTGATGCACGCTCGACTTGGCACAATGTCATTCCTTGGGTGGATGACAAGGCGTCGCTCAGGATACTGTAATCAACATTTGGGGAACTCGGTAAATGTTGGACATAACGTTGGTGCTTGGGGGGACAATAAGTGTGATGGACTGGATTAATCAAAATATCACCCAATATAATGTCTATCAATAACTAAATACAAATCATAAATTATCCAACCGTCAACAACATAAATATCGTCCACAAATATACAACATATATATAAATACCAAGTATATATAAGATCCAAATACCGCCATAATATATTCGTAGCTCCAACGTCATATTGCCAAAACATGACGTCAGATCAGAGAGATGCTACTAGGTATAGAAAATAAACCTTGATGACCTACAGAAGTATAAATAAAGCCATCAAATACACAGCGGAAATTATACTATAGAAGTGTCATCAAAATAACCATAAACATCAAAATAATCTCCCAACATATGTATATATCATCAAAATTAACAGCCAAAGTCTAGAGGCATATGACCTCTAGTTTTTCTCATCAGGTATCAGCTCGTGCTCATCTAAATGTAAGAAAAATAGCAAGCAAGTCAATTGCTCAGGAAGGCACAGATATAAACAAAGATATGCAAATTTATACTGTAAAACAAATTAAAAAGATGGAAAAAGATTGTATTGCATACTCAACATAAAACATAAAACATGATTAAAATACCTTTCCATGTTGCATTCAAATTTCTTATTTTATTTCTAATTCCTTTAACTTTCAAAATATACAAAAACTTATTTATCTTTAGAGATCAGGGATAGTAGACCTTGCCAACTAATAGAACAGATAATCAAGGAAAAAGATTGTATTTACTCAATACAATCGAAAGGCATCATGCCTCTATTTCTGCCAAAGGTAATGCATACATAACACAGTCTTATATACCTCCACAGTAGGACATTTTTTTCAATTATCATTATAATATTTTAAGGCATGTCAGAAACTATCATCCTATAAAATAAAATTCTTAATCCAATTTCATAATTTCTTTTCATATTTCATATTGGAAACTATACACAAATATAAGTAGTCATTTTTTCTTGATTTTCTCACTCCATGAGAAAATACCAAAATAGATAACAAATTGCAGAATTTTAATTTCTTGATACAGAATCATAATTTTATATTCTTGAGAATATAGATACGTATTTCATATTCCTTTGGAAACAGATAAATATTGCCATATTCATGCAGACACAGATACATATTTTCATATTTTTCTGGATATAAGTCTTAAATTTTAATAAATAATTTTTTAAAAAAAGTAGATATGTAGATAATCATGAACTTTACAAAATAAATAATTTTTTAGTATAAACAAATGAATGGATAATGGCAAACTTTACATATAATTTTAATAAATTCGCAGTATAATTATTATTAGTCCATAAATCATACTTCTCAAATTCCAGTTCTAATACATAGATAAACTTTAATAGATGACTTTTTGCAGATAAACTTCAGGCTTTAACAAATAAACTTAGCAGATAACAGATAATCTTTATACCAAAATTTAATATTTTACAGTTAACTTAAATAAACATGCCGTATAACATAAATATTTCATAAATCATCAATCTCAAATTTCAAATATGTAGGAATTTCGGACATATTTACATATATTAAATAAAAACCAAATACAGAAAAATAACACATAAATTGTAATGGCCCAAATTCAAAAATATAGAGAATCCCCAACGTCGAGTCAAAATAATATGTTAAGGATGGTAATCCGGTCAACGAGTGTTGATCGGAATGCGTGAGGGAATGAGTAATCCGGTCAACGTGAAATGTTGACCGGAAAACGTAAATGGGAGGAAGGACGGGAAAAAGGAAAGTGATCTGGTCAATGCCAGTTAGTTGACCGGAATGCGTAATAAGGAAACATTTATAATAAGGAAACCGAGTATAAGAAAATAATAAGTAATAATAATGGAACCCTTATAATAAGGAAACCAAGTATAAGGAAATAATAAGTAATAATAAGGAAACCTTATAATAAGGAAACCGAGTATAAGGAAATTGTAACATCCCCAGGCACCCACATGGAGATATTGTCTGCTTTGGCAGCCACACAGGCTCCACACGGTTTTGCTCTTGGCAGACGGCCTCCACCGCCTCCAAAACGCGTCTCCATGGGAAGGGTATCCACGCCTCTATAAGAGCGTGCTTCGTGCCCCCTTCCAATCCGATGTGGGACTCTACAGTCCGCCCCCCTCAAAGAGGCCCAGTGTCCTCGGCACACCAAACCCGGGTCCTGGCTTTGATACCACTTGTAACGTCCCCAGACACCCGCATGGAAATATTGTCTGCTTTGGCAGCCACACAGGCTCCGCACGGTTTTGCTCCTGGCAGACGGCCTCCAACACCTCCAAAACAGGTCTCCATGGGAAGGGTATCCACACTTCTATAAGAGCGCGCTTCGTGCCCTCTTCCAATTCGATGTGAGACTCTACATAAATTATAATACATGCATTCAAGCATGAAATTTCTTCATAGAAACAGTAAAACATGCGATTTCATTAGTAGGAAATTAGTAGAGCAGGGTATTAGAATAATAATACCCGTAGGGAACAGACAATAAACAGCAACAACAGAAAGATAAAATTTAGAATACACTTGTATTAACCCGATCTACCACTTTCTCTCTCTAGCTTCTCTCTCCTCTCTTTTCCTCTCTTCTCTTTCTCCCTCCTTCCTTATCCAACGTCCAAATTTTGATTTTTCTTTATCTTTTTCCTTTTTATAAAATAATTTTATATTTTAAAAATAATCCAAACTTATACAAATATTTCTAATAAGGATCACCGATGCTCGAGCGTGTTTCGAGCCCCCTCTCCCATGGAATTGCACTAGAGTGGTGCCTCGGGCACCCCTCGAGCACCGTCCTACTTGAATCGGAGCTCAAGTGGGGCTTGAGTGCCCCTTGGGCGACTGTCAAGCTTTCATCAAGCCTGCAGTGAGCCAACTTCGTGCATGAGCTATCTGAAACCTATTTCGACCCTTCTAATCTAATTTTTCACATTTTTGAACCTCAATTTTAATTATATTAACCTAATAAATCGTGATTATCAAAATTTAATACTCAAATCTTGTTTACGGATTACTATTTTAGGGTTTATAACGCCGGCTCCTAATTTTTCCATTTTCGGGTCTTTGGGCTCTTCAATCTAATTTTTCTTACATTCTTTGACCTCGATTCACTTATATTAACTTATATAACTATAATTGTAATGATTATGAAATTGGATCCTTACACGTCTCTTTCCAATAAATAGGAGATTGAAATTTGTAACCATACAAGGAGTCAAACGGACCTATACTAATGCCTGCCTAATAACTGTTATTGTAGGCAACTCCGCTAAACCCGAATGATCCGCTATTACCTTTTAACTCCATCATAAATGCCCTGAGCATATCTTCTAGAATCTGGATGGTCCGCTCAAATTGGCCATCTGTCTGAGGATGATTGGTCATGCTGAACTTCTAATTCATCCCTCGTTCTCCATACAAACTCTCCTAAAATTTAGAGACAAACCGTAGATCTCAATCGGATACAATAGACTCTGGCACATTATGAAGTCTAACAATCTCATTAATATATAGTTATGCCAACTGGTCACGAGAATATAACATCCGAATGGTTAAGAAATGAGCTGATTTCGTTAGCCGATCCACAATAACCCAAATTGTATCGTGATTCTTTGGGGTCCTTGGCAAACCTATGACAAAATTCATTGTGATATCTTTTCACTTCTAGCCTGGAATAGGTAGTGGCTGTAAGAAACCCATTGGGTTCCTTCTTTCAGCTTTCAGTTGCTGGCACATAAAACATCTACCGACAAAAGTCACAATTTCTGTTCTCATATTCGTCCACCAGAACATCTTTCTCAAATCTTAGCACATTTTCTTAATTTCAGGGTGGATAGTGTACTTGGTTTGATGAGTCTCCTTCATGATCTCTTATTTCAACTCCTTATCATCAGGCACATATAAACGATTTCGGAACCTCCGTAAAAAATGGATCATTCGCTTTCTTCTCCTTGATCTTCTAGAGGATCTTCGGTTGCACTTGCAGATACGATAGTATCATTCTGTTACCTTTAACATACCGCTAGATACTACAATACTTTAAGCAATCTAGTATCTCCATCTCCTTGTTTTGTAACCTTGCCACATAACTGGTTTGGCGACTGAGAACATCTACTATCACACTAGCTTTTTATGTTTGTACTAAATCTCACAATCATACTCTTTCAGAAATTTCATGCATCTCCATTGCCTTATATTTAGTTCCTTCTACGAGAATAAATACTTGAGGCTTTATGACTCGAATACATCAAGAATTTCTTGACGTATAGGTAGTATCTCTAAATCTTCAACACAAACACCACGGTGGCTAATTCCAAATTATGGGTCGGGTAATTCTTCTCATAAATTTTTAACTACCGAGACTCATAAGCAATAACTTTTTCCTTCTGTATCAAAACACAACCCAATCCAATCTTAGAGGCATCACAATATACTTTAAAACCATCCAAATCATCAGGAATGGTCAAAATCGGAGCAGAGGTTAATCAATCTTTCAATTCTAGAGAACTCCATCCACACTCCTCTGTCTAGTCAAATTTAACATCCATCTTTGTCAACTAGGTGAGTGGTATAGCAATACGAGAAAAATTTTTCACAAATCTACAATAATACCCAGCCATACACAGGAAACACTAAACTTTAGTTACCATCATTCGTCGAATCCAATTAATCACGGCTTTAATCATCTTTGAGTCTACCGAAACACCTCCATCGGAGATAATATGGCCCAAAAATACAACTTCAAGCCAGAACTCACATTTCTTCAATTTTGTAAACAATTTAGGTTCCCGAAGAATCTGGAGCCAGAAATTGTCATGCACATGACTCACCACCGATTGGGCACAATGCTATTTCTCTAGGGGATGACCAGGCGATGCTCGGGATATGGTAATCAATGCTCATGCGACTTGGCTCTTGTTAGGAACAACGCCGTTGGGCAGGGGGATGACCAGGCGACACTAGGGATTTCATAATCGAAGTGCGCGTGACTCGACACTTGTTATGCACAATGCTGTTGCTCGAGAGAACGAGCAGGTGACGCTCAAGATACGGTAATCAATGATCGCATGACTAAGCACCTATTATGAACAACGCCATTGCTCGGGGGGACAACAAGGCAACGCTCAGTATTTGGAAATCGACAAGCGCACGAGTTGGCACTTGTTGGGCACAATGCGGTTGCTCGAGGGGATGACTAGGTGGCACTCGAGATAGAGTAATCAATGCCCGCACAGCTTGACACTTGTTAGACATAAGGTCGTTGCTCAAGGGGACAACTTGGCGACGCTGGGGGTATGGTAATCGACCTGCATACAAATCTACACTTGTTGGGCACAATGTCGTTGCTCAGGATGACGACCAGGCGATGCTTGGTGTTATGAACTCAGACCAAACAAGTCAATCAAATAATTAAATATAATTTTTAAAATTTAAAATTTTAATTAAATTTAATAAATAATGCTAGGTTCCAAAATCCAGACGTGACAAACCAAACAATACAAGACCCGACAAATCAAAAACCCTCACAAAATCTCATCGGACAGCCGTCTGAATATCATAAATACGACTTGCTCTACAATCATCAATAAGGAGATAGCAATCCAATTAAAATCATAATCAGACATAATATAATATCCAAACTATTTTCAAAATATATCCATGGACCTATAACCGACCAATTCTAGAATCCAATCACATTAAGTACCAATTTAAAACATATAAACCTAAAACTTACCAAATCGGATGAATAGCTGATGGATTAGGTCCATATCCTAGCAACGCATCCGAGATATCTATTTTGAATGGGCAAAAGAAAAAAATATGAGCCAAGTGCTCAATAAGTACCAAATTTTAACAAAAGAGTCCAATGAATCAGAAAAATGTCAAATGGATGAACATCCAATCAAATAACAGAATAAATTTAAATCACCGATAAAATAAATTCAATAAAAATTTAAATTTTAAAATCTAATGGTAGTCTCGCACTCAAATCAAATATCTAAATCTAAAATGAATGTCCAATTAGAAAACAGTCATCATCATGACGTATATATATATATAACAGAAGTGATCTGGATCATTTCAACAGGCAAATAGCTAATTCCAAGTCCAAGTCTAAATTCAAGGCCCGATCAGTTTGTAATTTGGGAAAGAATCTGATGGACGGATAATTTAATAGCGTGCACAGAAGTCGAAACAGTATCGAAACAAATAGTCTAAATGTTAAAATCAAAATATATAATCAAAATTATTGATACGAGACATACTTAGGCCCAACTGTGGACAAAATTGACAAATCTCAAATCCAAATCCAAAATTTAAATTTAAATCAAAGTCTAGTTCAGCTTAATGTAGAAAATACAAATTATGCATCTAATTTGAGTTCCAATTATTTAAAGATTAACTTGAAGTAGGGTTAGACATACTCCCGATAACCTCAGGCCATTGCAAATGTAATAAGCATGTATGGCCAGCTATGTACTGTATACCTATAGATATGATTGCTCACTATATTTTACCACCCATGATTTTAATTGTAATCCTCAAACTTGTCAGATATATTAGAATATCTAAATATATTATAAGGTCAAATCAAATTATTCAAACGGAAAAGGTCACTATTACAAGCCTTTCCTATCGATAAAAATAAATTTTTAAATAACAAATATCTTTCTATCGGAAACTGACAAGAATATCCAATATCCAAATCTAAATGTTGTGATCATAACCTGGCACATGAATGTGAAAATGCACGGTCTATGTAAATTTCATGCACATTTATATATACACATACTGATATAAATATTTATAGTGTCCGATAAATTATTCAAGCTTTCAAAAAAATATGAAACCCTCTAAAATCATAAAACGCGTATCAGAAATCTCCAAATTAGTCAATGAGTCATATATGTATGTCTAGAATAAATAAATCGTGTGTATAAAAATACGTACATGTTAATAAAAATTTTAAATAATATTCAAAATATATCAGATATTAAATTAGACTAAAAAAGGGGTTACAGATACTTATCTCGACTTTATTTCAAGTAAATTTGTAAAAAGGATGTTCTAAGATACCCAAACTGGACTTTCTCTCTCCTACCGATGTGCCTTTCTCTTTCTACCGGTGGTCTCTCTCTCTCCTGCACATTACACCTCTGCTTCTCTCTTCACATTTCTCCTTTACCGGCAACGGCTCCAGCACAGGCGACGGTGGCGACCATGGTGGCAACAAACCCGGCGGTAGACAATTGCGGATGGTGGTGCATGCAACCAGTGACGACTTTCTCTCTCTCCACCACACCTCATATACCAAATCAAAATTTTAGCCGATTGAACTGATTACTCTTAAAATCGGCACATGTAACCCCAAAATCAGCATCCACAAGGAGAAGGAAAGGATTCACTTACCTCGATTCATCCATTTTCTCCGGTGACGGTGACGGCGACGGTGAACGGAGGCCGTTTGCTTCTATTCACGATTTCCTCCTCTACTGGCATCGGCATACAAAATGGAGGGTAACATCACAGAGAAAGCTTCGTCGGCTTCCATTTCTGGCCCTGGCACCTCCAGCGATGGCGATGGCAACGGCCCCGCGCCGATCTTCTCTCTCCTCTCTTCTTTCCTCTTTTCTCTCCCCGCGACACCGCCTGTATTTTTCTTTTCTTTTATTCCAAAATTAAAATTAATATTTAGGCGATACTATGGGCACACCTCGGATGCCAGCCTAACTTATCCAAATATCCTTCTAAAATTTAAAATATTTAATTAATTTTTAACACGTCTAAATTACTTAAAATCATAATTAATAGTAAATTAATCCAAACAAAAATTCGGTATATTACGTTTTTCTCTCCTTAAAAAAATTTTGTCTTCAAAATTTACGTATATCAATATTTACCTCAATTATCAAGTAATGAGGATATTCTTCCTAACTTTATCTTCGATCTTCTCAATAATCTTCCTCAATCAAGTGATTTCTCCAAATCTGATCATCAACAAATAGGAATATTCTCCCAAACTTGTCCTCGATATCTCTTAAAGCTTTCTCAAATAGAAGATTCTTCCAAAGCATAATAGCCAAGGGAACAACTTATTCCTCTGCACCAATCATTTCTATCCCAAAAATCAAAACCACAACCTTAACCTAAGATACTTCTCGTCGATCAAAAATAACTTCAACCAATCACATGCGAAGGATCATTATATAAAGCATATTGTATCTATCCATCAAATTTAGAAATAAGGCCAATCTGAAGGCCCCTTCTTCAATCTGTTGAAAACTTTGAATGTCTCAATAAACCTCTACTTTAAATTTTCCTTTAATTTGAAAACTCAAAATTCTTCTTTTCAAAATGCTTCTAAAAATATCTAACCACTCTTCTCGAACATTCAATCAAGTTGCAAATCTGTTCTCCTATTCAAGTCTCAAATTAAATCTTGTGATCGATAGCCGTGAGTCCGAAAGTTTCCGCTGTGCCGCTCTAATCAATCATTAGCCTCATATCACAATTAAGAGGCTCAAAGTAGAAATGCCTTGTAATCTCCTCATTTCAACAATATGCCAACGGCCAATCTTGGAAATGACTTCCTGATAAGAAAGTGATAAGCCGATTTTATCAGCTCATTCATCATCTACCTCAAATCTTGGTAAACAATAAACCATCTTCATCAGCTAAACTACTATCAGTTAGTCCAATCTTATCCAAATGACCATCAAGTCCTTTGCGACCCAAGGCAGTCCCCAAACACGACTTAATTTAGAGGAAAACCAAACTTCTTAGAATGGATCAAACAAATCCTTGATCCTTGGGAAGAGACACATATTCGATTCTCAATAATCCAAGCATAAACTCGTTGATCCATCTTTCTTCACCAAAGTACACTAAAGCACTCCACGCCAAGACACTTGGCTGAACAAAATCTTTCTCAAACAAATTCTACAATTGCTGTTTCAATTTCTTCAACTCAAATGGAACCATCCTAGACGGAGCTTTTAAAATAGCCGCAAATCCAATCACAATATTGAAAAAAAATTTGATCTCCTGATTTGGGAACAATCCAATCGAATCCTCTAGAAGAAAAACATCTTCAAACTCGCAGATGACCAAAAAATTTTTAATTGTCACAGAATAACTCCCAGATATGACACCATATGCCAAATAAGCTCAACACCCATCTCTTAATAGATGACTCGCTTCCAACGTTAAAATTTAACCCTTATCCTTCTTACTAATTTTTTCTTGGAACTCAGAGGAGTCATATCCTGAATGCAGAAGGGAATGGACTTATCGAAATAGTATTCTATGACAGAGGATTTGGCTCTAACTTCATGAGATGTAATTGCAAATGCTCTGCCAGAACCGCTTGACTCCTATCTGGACATCTAAAATCTGAACACTTGGGATTTGAACAATCCTTTGACAAATGGCCTATCTAGCCACTATTGAAGCAGACTCCATTCTGACAAAAAAAACTCACCTCTCGTACGTTTTTCAGCAAAACTTGCAGGTTAACCTTACAAATTTGAACTTTGGGGAGGAAGATTTTGCTTCATCTGACTTTCCTTTAGCTTGTCTTTTGGAGGATAAAGTAGTCAACCCTTTGAGCTCTCACTTCAATGCTTTGACTTCTTCTGGAAAAACATCTCTTGGAGCTGCTCCTACTCGATCAACAAATCCTAGTCCAAATTCTCAGCATAAGTTCAGAGTTGAAACGGCACCGACAGCTTCCAAATTGAATCTTGAAGTCCTCAATTACTATCCTACTTCAACAAATCTTTCAAATTCTTCAATTTCTTCCTAAATGTTGCCTTAGAAGGCTGCACCTTGTGCTCTTTGTCCATTGATTTTAAGTGATGAAAGATTTGCGGAGACAATTATCCACCCAATCAGAGCGACGAGTGGGAATGGACAACCCTTGAGTCTTCCTCTCATCCTAACCGTAACTTCAAATCTCTATATGATCAGCATCATCGCTATTAAAAAATCATACTTGCACTCCTTGTTCTTTCTTCGAAGAGAGGTTGTCCGCCAAAATTCTATAGCTTCTATTGAGAAGAGAAATGAATTGACTTGACTTGAGTTTCTTCATCTTTATTTGCGGCATCCAATCTTGATGAATCTTCATTCCTTCAGTCAAACATAACGATCACTTCTCACTTTGTGTGTGCTATCCTTATAGAGGGCCAAGCTTATCTTCTCTATATTGTTCTAATTTTATCGGATGTCTCCGAAGAGACATTCCAAGCATATCTCTGAAGAGACATTCCAAGCAATCTCCTCATTCTCCTGGCCCAAAATAAGGCGCTAAAAGTCCTACCATCAGCTCGTCTGCATCTACTCGGTAAAAACTTTCATCTATTTCGTGAGATTTTAGACTGACCCACTTTATCATCGACCTCTCTGCCAACCAAAACTTCCTTTACTCCATGAGATTTTGGATAGGTACCACCCAAGCTCACTATTACTTTACCAAAATCGTAAAACCTAACAAACTTTTCACATATTCACAGCAATTAAACAAATCCACTTTCAACTGCTATATCAATCTACCTATTATGTCACTCGTGTGACTCATCATGATCAGATGATCATCCTTTCAGTCCAAACCCAAACCTTCACAACTTGACCATCTGATTCAAACACAAGCCTCCACAACTCAAATTTTCTACTATCAGCCAAATACAATACTTAACATGCCTAAATATTTAATCAATTATTTACCCAAAATACCTTTCCTTATGACTTTTATCTGATACCAACAC